>NW_022045890.1:822400-836582 GCF_001654015.2 Drosophila navojoa
ATATAATATAATATAATATAATATAATATAATATAATATAATATAATATAATTAAATATAATATAATATAATATAATATAGTATAATAAAATAATATATAATTTATATAAAAATAATATAATATTTTTATTCAGCTTCATAGTATATAATAATTATGTTCGGCAGAAGGGTCTATAAAGTGAATGGCGGATAGGGAAACAAAGACTTCTTTTATTATTATATGAAATATTTTTCTTGTAATTGAACGTATATTACGCAGTTTGTTGTGCCACATTTTTATTTTTATACAAATGATGAGACCCTTTAAATAAATCTCTATATAAAATATCAAGAAATATTTATCATTTTAGGAGCTGAGTTTTTGACGCAAGGAAAATATAATGATTGCAGGCAATTGCTAGTAAAATTATATAAGGTTTTAGGCTTCTGTTATTGTCTACCTATCTCTCTCTCTCTCTCTCTCTCTCAATGCCTAAAATGAAGATTCGTATCTCAACAGTTGAATCCACCTAAAATTACAGCTTGAAACTTATTTAGCCTTTTTCTCATACATTTTCACTACAACTTCTATGAATTTTAATCTGCTTGTCTATATAACACATTCAAGTGCTCATTAAGCACCAGCTTAAAGGCCATGTGAAACGCTTAATCAATAACATAAATATTATTTCAACATAATTAAGCCCATTCCCAGCCACATTTAAAATTCACTTAATTACAGCTCCAGACGTATGCCCAGCATTCGGCTTAGCCTTATCTCTGCACATTTTCTTATCAAAATTCCCATTTCATTTCTTTGGTCGTCGCCAACTCCGCCTAATTCTAATGTATTTGCGCATTTAATTCTTAATAAGTCGGCACCTGGCTTTAAGGACTTCCGTATTGCAGCTAGACTTCCTGTGCTTTGGGCCAACACTTGGCTAATTACGGCCCAATTACAGAGTGTATTCACTTTTATGTGCGGCGATGGCGGCGGCAGGTCCCGATATAATTACACAGAAAAATGAATTACATAATTAATAAACAAATTCTGCGCAGTGCTAATTAACTGCCTAGAAACAGGCGAATGGAACGTGAGAGGGGGTGTGCGTATGTGTGTGTGTGGGCTGGAACAGTGGAATTGACTTGGAGTGGGAATTAAGGCCGCAGAAGCCTAAAGTCAATGCCCAAAATGAAAGGCGGCTCAAAACACACCCACAAAAACACCAATACACACCCACGCATATACATACATTAACACACGCACGCACACACATAGACACATACGTAGAGAAGACGAGAGGATAACGCATGTAAGCAAATGGCAAATGGAAGAAGGCAAAAAGCATATCGACTTAATTGCTGACAGCAGAGCATTAGGATGAGTGTGTGAGGTGGTTGGGCTGAAACAGTGAGGGAAAGAGATGGACAACGGGAGAGAGAGCTAGCTATATGACAGACAAACAGCGTAGAGATAGCATTAGAGTCAGAGTTATGACTGTGTGCATAGTCGAGGGAGTGGGAAGCTCTCTGTGTATTCCACTGTTTACATAGGCGATTCTGTTAAGCGGAAATACTCAGCTAGCCAATACTCTGTACTTTAGAATAGTACTATTTTCAAGAGGTACTCAAAATTAGAGAACTTTTTAAGGCATAGGCGTGCGACGTTATAAAGTTAATTATCTATTTATAAAAATCTAATTACCATAAAATAAAATATTTTAACAGATTTCAAATGAAACCAACTTTTATATTAAACATTTTAATTAAATATATTTAAAAATGTATGAATAGATTTATTTAAATATATATTTTTTTTGTTTTATTTATACAACATTTAAATTTATTTTTATATTTCATTTTAAAAAAAACTTAATTAGTTTATACATTGAAATAAAAATATGTTGATTAAAAAATTAATTATTTGTATCTAAAATTTTTTTATATTATATTTTAACATCTTTATATTTAAAATAAAGTTTTATGAATATATATTTTTTTTCATTAATTAATTTTTATTCTGCCAACACCAAACGAAAAATGTCCTTGCATTGTTAAGAATTATATGATTTTTTAAACATTATTTAACTGATAAATTTAAAATTTAATAAACATTCCCCTTCGCTACCCGCACATAGGGTACAATCCTAAAAGTTGCACAATAGAATGAAAATTAAACAAAAATTGCGTCACAATGAAAATCCCTTTGATAAGGGCGACACAAAGAGCAAAAACAAAACAACAAGCGCCAGCCCCGGAGAGTATACAAAAGGATATTCTCTATAGAGGAGTGTGCCCAAGAAGCAGGAGTTCCACTGGATGCGTGAGTGTTTGTGTGCTTAATTCAAATAAAATTGCTCGCTTTTTGCCATTTGTTTGCCGACTTTCGCTATGTGGAAATTATTTTGTCACGAAAAATTTTAACATTTGCCTGCTCACAAATAATAAACTAAGCACCCCAAACCCTGGAAAGCGTCGTGCTATAATTTACCTGGGCTTCATTTTTTCGTTTTCATTGTTTGCCTGGGGTTTTCCCAAGTGCATAATTTGCAGGCATTCGTAAAACTTTCATTTAGCTCGCCTGGGCAACTGTTCCTCGTATAATACTTTTATTTGATGTCAAAGTGCAGACGGCAAAGCTGCTCAAAACCAGCTAAGTGGCAGTTTATCCAGCCAAAATATGGACAGACATATGCAGCGGCTACTTGGCGACACAGGTATGAGTGTGTGAGTCTCCCTCTCTCTCTCTCTCTCTTTCACTACCCCCCCAAGAGCAACAGCAACTGACCCTTTGGAGCATTTCAGAGCAGCAATCCCCAGGGCCTCATGTTTGCCCAATGACCGGCACATTGTTCTGTTGCGCAGTGTGGGACGACAGTGATGCATGCTCGTAAACATTTTAATTGGCACGCATTCGTCGTACAGTCGTGGAGATGTGTCCAGATAAGGTAATGGTAATTGATTAGACTGTAACGCACGGTTCGACTCTAATGAGAGCATATTCTTAACAGCAGCAACAGCTCGAGCAGCTACAACTATTGCCGTAAAGCTGGCCATAACATTTCAAGTTATGGCAAGCGTTAGCAGTGGCCATCAAATTTAACAGTGGCAGTCAAATTAACAATGGCAGAGAGCGCGACATAAACCGTTATTGTAGCTATGGCAATTTCAGTTTATGTTAAAGTCTCTAAGCTGTTAAGTAAATTAAAAATATTAACAGTGGGTTAAGATGAATGTTGGCAGCAAGCAAAAGAGTAGTTCTGTTAAAAATAAGTCAATATAGCTCAATTGTGTGAGTGTGGAAGCATTACAGTAACAGGCATTAACAGTAACAGCCAGTGTGGTAGCTGCTTCAACAGTTACAGACTCAATTACAGCAACAGCAGGCGTGTCAGTAACATACGACTTAACAGCAGTAATAGCAGTAGTATATAGTAGTAGAATCATAATATTTCTAACAGATTTGCAGTAACAGCAGTAGTCACATTAAAATAGCCTTTAACATCAACTGATGTAACAGTTAACAATAAACTTTGTATTAGAAAGAGAAGTCAGAGTAATAGTAGCTAAAATAGATAGAATAGTAGTAGAAATGAATTAACAGCAACAGTAACATAAACCTTTACAGTAACAGTAGGAATACCTTAAAGAAATGTATATGTATATTTACAGAGTATGTTATATCATTTGTCAGCACAAACTTTGAAAGCTCGTCAAAAAGAAATCACAAAAAAGAGAGAAAGAAAACATAAATAAAAATTCGTTATCAAAAGATATGAAAACGAAGGAAAGCTACAATAACTGGCGATCATATATCACAGCTAAATAGTTATTGTTGGAAAATGCCGATGTAAACTCGGGGGTTGATGAAGTTTACAAAAGAATGCGACCACGTTAAATGGAACAAATGGGCAAATGGAAGAAGCAAAGCCATCTATATAAGGGGGTTGGGTACTGGGACACACGGCAACAGGGCGAGGACGAACAGCTGGCCTAGCTGCATTGCTGCTCATGTTTCTCCTGCTACTCCTGCTCCTGTGACTGGTGGTGGTTAATAATACAAAACATGTAGCAAAATGTTTCGTGAAATGCTTTGAGCAGTACAAAAAAACTGCAGTCTGATGGCGTCATAAATCCCTGACCCGAAATGGGAACACTCCGGCGACACTGGCACTGGGAGGTGGCCCGGCCATCGCAAGGATAACAGGCGAACGTACATAGCGCATAATAAACTCAAAATTAATGATTTGTTCGCGAGAACTGCAGAACAAGTGGGAAAGTACGCGATGACTGGGCGAGTGCAAAGAAAATAACGCTTGATATGCTCTATGTGAGCTGCGCGTGCTTGCCTAGGTTACCTGCTCTTGCTGCGCTTACCTGTGGCCGGGGCAGGTAGCTATCAGCATGTCTAACCCGACGACAACATGTTCTAAAGGTGTGAAAAATGGCAAGGCGACAAAAACGGAAAGTAAGTAAAAATATTTTAATTGGGTGTAGTCGACTGCCCTGATGCTCGCTTAGATTTTGATTGGATTTTGTATATACAAAAATGTGTGAAGGCAATTTTATCTATGTTTTTCCTGTGTTACTACATATTAGAATTTCTACAGTTCTCTCATCGAATATATGCTCCAGAATAAAACCAATATACTCCTCTTTAACGAGCATAAGGAATAGAATATTGTGCAAACTGTAAAGAGAACAAGCAGAAGAGAAAAGTAGAAGGAGAAAGGGCAATAGAGAGAGAGAGAGATATATATATATACAGGCAACACTGTGTGCAACAGAGACAGCACTGTACTGGGCTAATGAGTCTTGGCCTGGCTCTGATTCAGCAGCGCGTGCCCGCGCCCCCGCATTCACTTATCTTATCAGC
The DNA here is from genome assembly GCF_001654015.2 of Drosophila navojoa. The sequence goes on from NW_022045890.1 coordinate 827,256, forward strand.
TGAGAGGCGCACATTGTGTGCGGGCCGGGCCTAAAAGTTGATTGAGGCATGCCTTGCTCGATTACCTCTGTGTCATAGCCGCCATCATCATCATCATCATCATTATCATCATCATCATCGGGGGTAGGTGCTGGGGCAGCAGCCACAACACCTTGACAATAAGGCCAACCGATGCAGCTGCCTTTTTGCCTTGAATTTTATTTTGACTCAGCTGCCGCCGCCACAGATTTTCTCTTATTTTGGCCATTGTTTCGCGAGGTAAAACTCTACATCAGCTGCTCAGGATGAAACATGAATAAGTCGGCAAACACAGCCGGAAATGCTTTGATTATTCATCAACTATAGCTGTTAGCGATATCCAATCGCATCGATGAATGGCACTAAAATAGAATTGGTAGTAATGCTTCGTATACTATGTGCCTGCTATCATATCAGGAATGACATAGATATAATAACTAGGCAAAGATAATACGTATATGGTAACAGCTATAGGAAATGGTTGCGTATGGAGAAAGTGAAAATGGAACGAATTTGTTGACAAATACAAAATAGAATATATTCTAAGTCAATAGAAAAATATTAAACAATTTTGTATTTATTTATTCTTTCATTACTGTTAACTACAATTTTTCTAAAATATTTTGTAGAAATTATTTAGAATATATAGCTCATTAGCTACTAGCTAAGAATAACAAATAATGATATCAATTGTCAATAACTCTAATATCATTAATTATTTGAACAATTTTCTGTCTCACATAAATAAAAACTCATTCAAATAGTTTCACATTTATAAAAGAATTTCATTTAAGCATACATATACATGTAATATTAAAGGGAGTAGAAAAAGTTGACATATTGTGGTTAATGATATATACAAATAATACCAATTGATTATGAATTTGTGTTCATAAATTAATTATGATAGCTGCAATAATAACAAATATATATTTTTCTCTTTTATGTTCTCCCATTTCTATGTTAATTATTGTCAATATGTAATATAAATGTAATAAATTGGCAAATATTTGCAATAACTACTAACTTATTACTCGCCTGCAGTTTCACTAAAGTAAAAGCAATTCAATAATTGAACAACATTAACTACATTCTCCTATGTCTATGATTACAGTAAACTCTTATTGCTTTCCGCTATACCCTTAGAAATTTAATTTGAGAGAAAAGATAATAATAGTAGAATAACAGTCTAAATAAATTCAAAGCTTTCATTTTATGCCCAAAAATGTGTTAAAATCGTATAAAAGTGAAATTTACAGATCACAAGACTTTCATATTTCATAGTTGCTTGAACTTATTTAAATAATACAAAAAAAAAAAAAAAATGAATATTTGTCAAAAACATAAAAGGAATAAATAAAAACAAAGAATTTTATTTATTTATTTATTTATAATTTTATTTATTTATAATTTTATTTATTTATTTATTTTTTAACTTTTTATCTCCCATACATCTATATAATTATTTATAATTTTATTTATTTATAATTTCATTGATTTATTTTTGTTTTTTTTTACTTTTTATCTCCTATACGTTTACATAATCCTCTAAGAATATATCTCTATCATTTTTGTGCAATATCTGCAACCATTTGTTATTATGCATACTATCAATATTTGCTGCTAGAGTATTAAATCTTCGTCTGTATCTTGTCTGCGTTGCTTTCTTGTTTTTGCATTCCTTTGTCTGGTTCCGAAAATTGATGGCTCTTCGTTTGTCCGCCTGAGCGCCGTGCACATTTTTCATGCAAAATTGTTTTCGCCTACCGCATCCTCCACCCAGCCCACGTTGAGCCACCCAAGCGCGCTAAACCACGCCTTCTAACCAGCTCCAAGCTCTGCTCGCCGACACCCGGCACTGCCACGCCCCCATTTGTCTGTTGCAGGACTTGTTTGTTCTGGACTTTGGCAAGTGTCGCAATCTAAGAACTTTGGCACGCTAATTTAGCGATAAGTTTTTTGAGTAGGGTTCCCAGTCTCACTGTCTTACTCCCTTACTCTCTCTGTCCCTCTCTCTCTCTCTGCTTTTAAAGTTCTTCTTTATCTTTAAAGAATTTGATTTTGATTGCGTTTGCGTTTGCTGCTGGCTCAACTACAGGTAGCTGCACAATTACTGAAATTCCTCAGGTGCCTCAGACGTATCACTGAAATGTCAACGCCAAACAATTTTAATATGTCGCCGGCTTCAAGTGTCGCGTTCTATTCCCAAACAGGAACCAGCGACAGACAGAGAGAGAGAGAGAGAGAGAGACAGGGACGACAGTGAAAAGGACAAGCCAAGTGCGAATAGTGACAAATTGCAAGCAGCTCAAAACAAAGGAGAAAGAAACGGTACAAAACCGTCAGCGCAGAGCGCGACAGGTCAACAGGGGGAGAAACTGAGCAGAGCAGAGCAGGCACAGGAAACAGCTAACAGCTAACAGGTAACTCTGCTCTATGAATAGCAAAAGTCAGCTATAGAAATGAAAGCGAAGCAGCAAAACAAAAATGGTTAAATAATTCACAGTTGCTTGGCCACAGCGCAAGTTGGCTATAAATAAAATGTGAAGAATTGGAACAACATGAAATAGAACACGAGAAGTGGCTACACTCCACCCACATACATATGCACTCGACATAAATACATAAAATATGTATATAAATTCCGGAAATAATAGAAAGAACGAATATGAGCAACGTTACTCGAACTTATTTACAGTGGAAATTGAGAATAAAAGTTTGAGTTTGATATAAAATATACAAGTATATAAATAAATATTATATAAGGTTAGGTTAAGCTTAATATTTCCAATAATAACTATTATTATGATAGTTGGCAAGTGAGTAAAATATATAATAGGATTTTAAAAATTTATTTACATAACATTTATTTATATCCACCACTTCAAATATTTTGTTTATTTAAAAAAATATATATATTGTTAAAATATTACTTATTTTGATTCTTTATTTATTTATGATTTATTAAATATTAATATTTCTTTATTTTTATAAGTTATTATTATTATTATTATTTATTTATTTATATATCTATTTTTTTTACGTTGTTAATTTAAACCCCTGAACTGGCACAAAAAAAAAAAATGATTGAATATGACATGAAAAACAAAATAAACTTTTCACTTCTATATTCTTCAATTCTTTTATTTTATTTATCAGATATCTATTAAAATTTGTTGTAAATAAATAAATGTAGTCGACTTTCTATAAACTGTCTGTCGCCAACCCACAGCAATAAACATATTTATTTTTCTAAATCCTCTAGTGTCACTAGTTATTTCAAGCTCAAATGACGAATGTGCAAAAAAATAAAAAACCAATTTCCTAGATATCTGAGAAATTGGTTTCCATAGAAGTTTTATAAGAAATATGAAGAACGAAAATCAGAATAAATATTAAAATATTTGTATACGCTAGAAAGTAGAATTTCTTTTACAGCTGATGTTAAATAATAATAGATAAAATGTTATCAATAGATAAAATTATATCTTTAATTTTTTTAACAAATTTTGTATCTATGTATATCTGAAATAATATGTGCGAATTTGTACAACTTTCATCATATGAAAGAATGCTGATAAGGAAAAAGACACACAGCTAGTTAATTATTAAAATAAAATCAGTGACATATACATATATATGTATGTATATAATACATATATAATAATTAATAGCCTAGTCATTGATAAGAAATTGATAGGAATGAGCTTTAAGGAATGTCTAATATATTTATATCAAATTTGAGGAATTGTTTTAGTTCTATCATAAGAAATTAGTTCAACTACTATTAGTTACTAATTGATAATTTTTGATGAAAATATTATGTTTATTATTTTAATTTTTTTTTATATTTATAATAGATCTTTTAATAAAATATCTTTTAATTTATTTGATTTGCTTTTATTACTGTCTTATTTATTTCTGTATTATTTTTAATATATAAAGAGATATATTTATATATTTATTTATTATTATTTACATATTTTTTATTTCTTATTCTTATTATTATTTGTATTTTTATTTATTTATTTTATTAATTAAATTTTTTTTTTTTTTCATTAAAATATTAACTCACCTTTTGTGCCTTGCATGTGACATTGATGGACTGCACCTCGTGCGTCTGATGGCGTTGCTCCCCGATGCACTGGCCGCAGGCGGGCATCTTGCAGCTGAGACAGTATTGGGAGAGGGTCTCCTCGTGCTCGCCGCACACGGACTCCCGCTGCTGGGCGGCGCCGCGTGGCTTGACCAGCGTGTGCTTGGCCAGGGGGCCGCGCGCCGGGTGGCAGAGCTCCCGGCAGGCGTCGCAGTAGCGAATCTCGCACTGCTCGCAGATCAGCGAGGCGACCTTCGGGTCGGATTCGCACATTTGGCAGCGCAGCGCCTCGCGGGCACAGAAGCGATCGACAATGGCCTCCATGGCGCGATAGGTGGGCAGATTGCGCACGCCGCCCTCGTCGAAGAACACGAGCTTCCTGCACAGCGGGCAGGTGAGACAGTAGGCGGCACCAGGTGGCGCCACCACGCCGCCCTGGAGCAGGCCCTGCAGCTGACCGGTGCCGGCATACGACACCGGCCGGGATGTGTTCGAGCAGCAGACGACGCCCGAGTCGGCCTCGCTGAAGATGCTCACCTTGTCCGACTGATCCTGGTCGGAGGTGACGCTCTCGCTGCCCGTGGCCGAGCTGGCGGTGCTCGCCGCCGAGCTGTGTGAACTGTGCCGGGTGCCCGTGCCCGGACCCGGACCGGCTGAGGACCCGCCCACCGCAGCCGCTGCTCCGCCAGCCGAATGCTGTCCGTTGTGGGCGACAGCTGAGGTGCCGTTGGCAGCGCCGACGCCGACGCCGGCAGAGCCTGTGGCAGCAGCAGCAGCAGCGGCTGTCAGTGCCGCGCCTGGAGTGTAGGGCGTCTGTATATCCAATGCACAGCCCAGGCAGAGGGCGTGGAAGCAGGGCAGCAGCACAGGATTCGCGTACAGCTGCTTGCAGGTGGGACAACGCAGTTCGTCCTCCATTTTATTTGTTTGTTTGTTTTTTTAATATATTCTCCTTCTTTAGTTTGGCTTGAGCTTGTTTGCTTTTACTCCAATTGGAATTGGTCTCAGCTAACGGTTTTGATTTTCGCTCTTGTTTACAAATTTAACCGTTGATCGCTCATCTTGTCGCACTCACATAAACATTCACTTCTTCTTCACACTTTGTTTACTGTTATTGCTCACTACTCACTTTACACTGATTTGTTGCTGCTGTTGTTATTGTTGTGCTGCCTGTTTGATACAAGCAATTGTTTCAACAATTTGCATCACTTGATTCGCAACGGTAAATTCACAAAAATACGCGCGTTTTCATTCGCTTGCACGCTTACACACTGATTCAACCGCTATGCACACCCGCTTGCCGTTCAACTTCGTCAAAGACTAAACTGTCGGTGGTTGCTTAACAGTGTTGGAGGCGCACTTCTTGGCTCGCTAACAGAGGCAACCGCAACTGTTGACGAAACTTAACGAAACGATAACAGCGCAACAACAGAGCTCGCTGCATTAACAGCCGTCGCGACGGTTGAGTTCAAAATTTCTTATCACTAAATGAGTGTGATAAGAAGTGATGGGCCTATTGATAAATATGCAAAAGGACTGCAATTTTTATGAGTAATTATTAATGATGTTGATAAGTTTAAAAATATAGGAGAGGGATTCTATGCAATCAAATGAACTATTTAAATAAAAATATACTATATATATTATTATGTTATTTAGTTTTTATTTATTATTTCTTAAATTTTATTTTTTATATAAAAGAAATAATTATAATAATTAATAAACATAATCGTGATTGCCGATTCCAATAAATATTGAAGATTCAAATTCACGTTCTGTTTTCTGTTAACTTTAACAGACCGCTGTTGCTCGCTTCGGTGGTTAACATGTTCGCTTTCGAACATGTTGTATCCTGCAGCTGCATGCTTGTTGCACGCGTCGAATGTTTACATTTTTTGTTCGGCTGTGGCAGAGAAAAGGCTTAGAGATTCGTTAGAAATTTGAAATGTGATCGACAGCAGCGAAATGTTAACGCTGCATTTGTAGGCCACAAGTGCAGCAACGTCTTCTTCTATTGCTGCTGGCCAAGCTGCCCAATTACATACACACTTACATAAAGCGCATTATCAAACTAAAAGCAAAAGAAAAATTCCTGATAACAAGAATACAAGAGTCAATCGTCGCAATGATATCGATACGTATACAAATAAACACATGTACTGTGCACAGGTATGCAGCACTCAGGTAAGCTGATAAGCAACCAAAGAATCCCTCTCCATATGGAGCTAATGCAACAACAACAGCAATATCAACAACTACAACAAATATGATTCGAGCATTTGTTTGCCATCGTCTGTTCGTTTATTTAGACATAAAATCAGGCAATGAACGCCAATGGCTCGCTGCTCCGCCTCTGCTTGCCGCGACGCGTCGTCGTCGCAGCGGACAGCGTGAGCTAAAGCCGAGTCCGCAGACAAATAAAACAGATTTGACGAAGAGCTGCTCCAAGTGAGAGGCGACTGGGTCAATAGCAACAGGGATGAAGTATAAGTGAAGTATGTGACTCTGGAATACCCTGTAATTGAAGCTGGTTTTGATGTGACAGATAAAAGTTTGCACTTGCTATACACAAGCATAGACATGTCCATATTCGGTAATTGGAAGAATGTTAATAACATATAATGACATAGATGTAAATTTACCTATATGAATATACCAGACATAGCAGAATACCCTGTAAAGAGTGTACAAATGCCCTGTAAATGAGTTTTGCTAAGCATGAATATACGCTGTACGGGACTATATCATACATACATACGTTGTACAGGTGTATACATATGAATATATTCTTAACATGAATATACCCTGCCGAAATAGCCGAAATTAATTCATACTGATGCTTAGATATCGCAGTTCACTGATATACTCTGTAAATAACAATGGCTAGGTAATCACATGGAATATTTATATTCCCTATGCATAAGTTTATACTGAATAACTATAAATACCCTGTACATAAAAATATGAATGAGCGTAACTATGATTGAATACTACTATGTCTATGCTAGTATATACCTCGTAAATGACATTTACATGAGTTACTATACTTATACATTCTTATATAGGGTCTATAACATAGGAAACATACACAGGTATTCATTGCACTGTGCTAAATTGAATTTATGGCTTAGTGAAATCGATAATCTTAGATTTTAAGAATATGTGAATTTAATATTATCTATCATATCATATACTACTATCAATTACCAATAATTATATATGAGTGCAACATTTATAGGGAGAAAAAAAAATACTTTAAGCAAATTGTCTACTTTTCGCTTACTTATATACCTTTATAGAATATCAATATTGTATACCCTATTATTCTCATTTCCAGGTCATAGCAAACGTGCGTAATCCGTTTGACTTAATAAGCCACGCTCTCCAATTGGGTTTCCAATTGCGTTAGGTTTTTTTTTGTTTTGGGTCTAACCACGTGTTTTGACAGCTCACGGTGCTGCGGTTCGATTGGAAAACGGCATCTGTTGCCACTGTCAGGTATTTCTTACCTGTATTCCCCCAACCCCCATCTGTCGCAGCACTGACGCTGCCCCGCCCCAGCGTCTGCCCCTGCCCCTGCCCTATGCAAATATTGACATGCAACGCATTTCGTATGCGTAATTTGCCTCAATTTATTGTTGAGCAAATGTTTGCTTTTGTTTTCCCCCCGTCGACTTTTCACGCTTTTCCACACACTTTTCTCGCTGCTGGCAATAAATCAACGACGACTCGTAATGTCAGCCCAGGCGCCTAATTGCATGTATTTGTCTACGTATCGATTTTACCGGATTTTCTTTGGTTTAAGGTCAACGTTAAGAGGCGAAATTAGAGGAGATTATAATTTTGGGTATTTAGGGTGCACGATATGGGTATACTTGGGTAATTAGTGAAACATAGACGAATTATATATACATTATTATGCTAAAGAGAAGGCGAAATCGCACAGTAAAATGAAGCAAGAGATTTTCGATTTGTATTCATATATTTAGTAAATGTCTCAAATATATACATACATATACATACATATATAAGAAACTTTAGTAAAAAATATATATCTAAATTTGACTAATCCTAAAAATTACAATTTTAATGAAAATAATGAAAAATGAATAGTAATAAATAAATAAATAATTTAATTTTATTATTATTAATTTTTTTTTTTTAATTTTTTTTTATATTTAAATTAATTTACTTATAATATTATACAACTGCAAATTGATATCTTTAACATTTTATTATGCCATGTTTTTATCTGCATAAGTAATATTTGTATAACGAAATTTGATTAAAAATAAATAAATAAATAAATAATAAATAAATACATAAAAAATTGTTTTTTTGAACGTATAAATAATTCTTCCTTATTAATCGTATTTTTAATTTTAAATAAACTCTATAAAAATATATACACTACAATTTTCCAATATATATATTGCGAATGCACTTTCTCACTGGTCTTTAATGAACTTCCCCGCTCTAAATAGTTGCCATAAAGCAAAGGCTCAACCGCTGCCCATAATTCACTTTTGATATAGTTGAAAAATATTTAAAAACTTTTTAGCACATTTACAGGCACTAAGACCGCCAAATCCAAGCCGCACTTTTACACGCTGCAGCAGCACCACCAGCACCACCATCACTATCCAACCACCATCACCAACGCTGACATTTTTTGGCCCGCTTTAAGAGCATATATCATGTCCTGTTACCAGCTTCCATGGCCAAGGACATTCACAATATGCGCGCATGCATAAAAACGCAATAATAACAGCCAAAATCACACACACACACGCACACATTTACACATATACAAGCTTTGCCTTGCGGAGGCAAAAATACTTTGGCCACCGCGGGTGCGAAATTTTTTTTTTTTTTTTTGCTTTTCCCTTCACTTTTACAGAGCGTTAAAAAAGAAGATTTTTTTCGGCTTGTGTGCGTGTGTGAGTGTGTGAAAGTGTGAGTGTGATGTGGAGCCATGCCCCACGCCCATTTCACTATTTTTTTTTCGTTTCGTTTTTCATGTGGCAACTGCGGCTGCAACAGACGCGCAGCAAGCAAACAGCAGCAGCAAAAGCAAGAAAACTTCTCTATAATAACTAAAAGAGAGCTGTTCTATATATTGAGCTAAGAGAATTCCCATTAAAAAAGTAGATACCAAATTTAAAAATGACTTTTTATTATTTAACCATTTTTAAAGAGTGAAGCGGAAAAGT
>NW_022045890.1:848058-863140 GCF_001654015.2 Drosophila navojoa
TTTTTGTATAGCTTCAGCGCATTGAAAATGTTATTAAAATATATCTATATTAGGTAGAAGGAAAAAATAATAATAGAGAAATAAAATATAGGGATGTTTCATTGTTATCTTAAATCAAAATCTTAGATATTGATCTCATATCACCTTTATTTTATCTATATTTATCGTTCTACTCCATTAAGTTTCATTTACCCCTATACCCATTCAGCTTAAATTTATCCGCCCCCTCTTCAACATATCGCATATTCTTAAACATTCGCTCAAAGAGCAGCTCGGGTGCGTCTATGCCCCACAAAAAGTCCAAATGATTGAAACTCGGATAGTCCACCAGATATCTCTCAACCACATTGGGCAAAGCGAAATAGAGTCTGGTCACATCTTCGGGTTGGCCCAACAAATCATTTTGGCTATAATATAACATAACCTTGGCCGTGACACCGCTCAAATTGTATTTCGGCGGTTTCAGGCTCGAATAACGTACTCTATTCTGCAAAAGGCCAAAGTCAAACTGTTGAAACTCATTCGATGATCTGAACTGAATATAGTGCAATATTTGGCGGCTAGAAGCGCCGGCTGGAGTATGGCCAAGTACGACTGGCATCATTGTCTCATTCGTTTGTGTCGGGCTGTAGCCCGCAAACTGAAAGAGCGTATTCTTGCAGAGCTTCAGGCCGATTCGATTAGCATCACATAATGCTCGTGAAAACATTGTCAGAAAGTCGTCGGACGGCAAGAACTCATCTGGACCCAACATTCGCAGGAACTGAAGAAAAATTCGATTGAGATCAACTTGCCAGAAATACGTGAATACAGTAAAAAGACTCACATGTCCGGTCAATTCAGTTGCGCCTAGGAACACCACGGGCGGACTCTTGCAATTCTTGAAGAAGGCAATGGGCGCCAGGGCCTGCATGAGAAAGATCTTCTCCATATACTCGGGTCGTTCGCTGCCCAAAATGAAGAACGAAGTTGTGCCCTGAGAATGGCCAATGTAGTGCAGACTCGGATGGTTGGTCTCATGCAGCACATAATCAATGCTGGCTGGTAGATCAAAGATGGCCAATTCATGGAATGAGAAATCCCAAAATTGCGACTGGTCTTCATTGTATTTGACATGGTTCCTGGAATACGTATTGCCACGCGCATTACCCATCCAGACATCGTAGCCCTGCTCATAAAGTAAATAGCCTACATAGAGATAGAGGAAGAGAGTGAGAGTGAGAGTGAGAGTGAGAGAGAGAGAGAAAGCGATCCTTAGTTTCATTACCCAATCCATTTTTGGGGCCCATCAATATAAAAGCTGCTGAGCTACACAATAGGCCATGCATGAGGAATACAGGTATGCCTCCGGGCCTTGGTATCCTATGCAGCTCGAGTATATAACCATCATCAGTGTTAACGATATGTTTTTCCGCCGGGTAGCCATACTTTTGAAGCAGACCAATCTGTGGGAATTATTAGATTTGCATAAGACAGCAGGTTAAGCCTTAGAGAAATGTCAGTGAATCCATAATATTACCGTGGACAGATTAGCATCATCTTCAACAGATTGAGAAACTGCGAAAGTAGCACCCAAGCAGAGCAATATAAGTGTTACAGTCCATTGAGTCATTTTGTGAAAGCTATTTTGTCTAAAATATACAATAATATATATATAATTTAAATATTTTTTTATTTTTAGCACAAATTTATATATATTTTACGGGCGTTTGGGGTTAATGCTTTTTAGGGTTATGAATATTATAGCTACATATATCTTTTTAGGAGATTGAAGAAGACTTAGGGTATATATTTTTTTGAACATCATCAGGATTCTCGGTCTCTCTTTTTCTTTTTCTATCTCTCTCTCTATTTTGCTTCTACTTAAAATAGGCTGGTTACATTTCAGACACGGCTGCTCCAGTAGTACGAGTTATCCAAGTTTATTCCATGATAGGTATTGAGAAAATATCACTCTCATACAATAAATAATCCTTGGCTATATCCTTAAGGTATCTGAAGTATATTCCACTTTTTGCACTGGTATCCAAGCGTTTTACCTTTATCACTGCAGCTGAGGAACACTCCAAAATTTTGTATTGCACTGAGCCAAATTTGTGAAAATCAAGCCCTTATATAGCAACCGCAATAGCCCGATTCGATGCACTTAAAAATAGTACATTTTTACTATTCAAAATTTGAATTTCTCCATATTCATACGATCATAAAATCATTTTAATACTCTACGAAAATATTATCTGTGAATTAAATTTTGAGCTGCCTCTAGAGTCGTACTATATAAGACAGGGCACCTAGTTTTCAACGTCAATTTGAACTTTAAACTTGGTCCCAAGTGAGTAACTACATTTCGGTAAATAAGAAATTATAAATGAATAATATAGCAAAAGTAAAACAAATATTATGAAAAACTAAATGAAAATGTATTTCACATAAATATTTATTATTCTTTTTTTCACATAATTTTTAACTAGATCAAGATATATTCTTGCATGTGTTTAAGGTTTTGATGCAGTTACTTATTTTTAAGGTACAACAAACTAAGTAGAGTGAATTACTTTTCCAAATATTATTAAATTTATTATTATTATTATTATAAAATATATCGATAAATAAAATCAAAATGTTATATAAAATTATATATTATACATAATACTTAAAGTAAATATATAAAAGCTCACAACAAATTTATTATACTCATTTATAGCTTTTATTTATAAATTAAATGATTCTGAAGCAAAAGGCATTAAATTTTCAAATATATATGATTGTTTAAAGAAGCCCTAAATTATGCTATATTTCTAGATCGTCAGCTTAAAGGTTGACAACCAAGTGGCAACGCGCTAACTGATCGTTTCAAACGTTACTGGAACTAAATATATTAGCCAAAGTATATTTAAAATATTTTATATATTCATTTTTCTGGCAGCTGCCTAGAGCTAACAGGTTAGCCTTCAAATATAATGCTCAAAATATTTATGAATAGATCAGATAAATGATGAGCTTAAATATTGTTTGACACTAACTCTACGCTTTTCCTATTTTTCTAAGCACTACTGTATACACATAGTTACTTACATATATGTATATATGTACATTTTGTTATTTACCCAACATTTATAAAACCAACATCAAATGAGTATTTACACAACACAATTATTTACTATTTATTATGAGTGTACAAAACTTGATAAACTAAACTACTTCCCAGTTATTCTAATAATAGTAAAAGCTTATTTGTATAACATGTAGGTCGATTTACATTAGAAACTTGTCCGCTCTACAGCTATACAACATGTAATTACTACTGTTTACACTAAGCTTTAATCGATTAATAAATATTTAATATATGTACAACAAATAATGGCCAACAGCAATCCTAATGGGCTCATACTGTAAGTATATATAGGACTTGTACTAAATCGATATTACTTTTAGTTCTTATACTAATCAATTTGTCGTATCTATATTATTATCTATTTCATGAGCGCGCATTTGCTTCAGCATAGAGTCCCAGAGCAGTTCACGGGCATCGACGCCCCAGATGAAGTCGAGATGATTGAACTCGGGATAGTCCACCAGATAGTGATGGACGACATTGGGCAGCCGGCGGCGCAGCGACTGCACATCCGCTGGCTGGGCCAGCCAATCGTTCTGGCTGTAGTACAGCGCTACCTTGGCCTTGACATTCTCCAGCTTGTATGCGGGTGGGGTGATGTTGTTGTAGCGCCAATGATTCCTCAGCCAGCCGTAGTCGAACTGCCGGAATTCACCGGATCTGCGCACCTGGCCAAAGTGTTGCATCTGTTTGGTGGACGCGCCAGCCGGAGCATGGCCGACCACAACGGGCAACATTGTCTCGTTCAGCTGCAGCTTGTCGAAGCCGGTGGTCAGGAAGATCACATTGGAGCAGATCTCTTTGGTTATGGTTGTCTCATCGCAGATCAGTTGATTGAACATCACAATGAACTCGTTTTTGGGCAAAAACTCATGAACACCAATCAGCCGGAGCACAAACTGTAACGAATGCGAAAAATTCGCTATAAGCAACCGCAATGAGAATCGCAGAGAACAACTTACGCTCACCGACGTATGAAACTCGGCCAGGAAATTGACGACCGGACTCTTGCAGTGCTTCAGGTACGCGACTGGCGCCAGAGCCTGCATAAAGAGAATCTTGTCCATATACTCGGGTCTCTCGCTGCCCATGATCCAGAAGACAACGGTGCCCTGCGAGTGGCCGATGTAATGCAATTGCTTGAAGCTCGTCGTATCCAGTATATAGTCGATTGTCTTGGGTATATCGTACACGCCCATTTCGTGGAACGTAAAGTCCCAGTACTTGGCTTGCGAATGAGTGTACTTCACATGCTTCCTGGAGTACGTATTGCCGCGCACATTGGCCATCCAGACATCGTAGCCCTGCTCATAGAGCAAATAGCCTGAAGAATGCGATAGATTAGATAGAACTAGGTTTTCAGCATCGTACAGCATAATATATACCTAGACCCTTGTTGGGGCCCATCATCACCCAGGTGGCTGAGCTATCCAAAAGTCCATGAACTAGCAGAACTGGCGTTGCTCCATGTCGGGCAATACGATGCAGTGTTAAAATATAACCATCATCAGTTGTCACACTGTGATTCTCAGCCGGGTAACCATATTTCTTAATAAGATTATACTGTAAGAAGAGAAAAATGTAGTAGATAAATTAATTTTAAGACTTGAATTTAAGATATATATATATAAGGATAATTATGATGAATGATGATTATAATGTATTAAATTTTGTTCACCCAAATAATAATTTATAAAATTTAAGAATAAAATCCGTTTTATATTATAATCGAATTTATATAAGTCCTTAGTTTGGCTTTAATGTAACATTAGTTAATTGCAGCAAACCGCAGAATATTAGAGATAAGATAAAATAAAAATTGTAATTTTTTAATAATTGATAAATTAATAATAAATTAATTATTATTACTAATTTAAAATTAAATTAATTAATAATAATAATTTAAAAACAAATAAATTATTAATAATAATTTAGTTTTATTTTCAACTTTTAAGATAAAAATTATTATATTTTTTAATTACATTTATTTTGTATGAATTAAAAAAAATATATATATATATTAAAAAAATTTCAAATGAGTTGAGCATACCAGTGTGCAAAAAAATTGATGAATTAAAGTTGCTGTTAAGCGTGAACATCATCAGTTATGCACGGTTTATTATCTACATTACTCTGACTAATTAATGATAATTAAATAACCCGACAATCAGCTTTAATCCATTAACTGTAAGCTGAGTAAAAACATACAAAAAAGTAAATCTACTAAACGGGTTTATTTAATTTTTTGTAAACATTGTGGTTGGCTTTTCTTTGCAATATGTTATTTAATAACTGTATTTAATTATATGTCTGCACAAAATAATTAAAATTGAAAGCATTTTAATTTTTATAATTATATCACAATAAATTTTTATTTATTTATTTATTTATTTATTTTTTTTTAGGCATTTTTATACCCTTTGCTATTTTCGGTTTTTTTTAACAATATTATTATTTCCTTTATTTATTTATTTTTTTTTATTTTTTTTATTTTGTTGTGATTTCCACTTACCGTACTCAAATGCGAATCTTCCTGTATGTTGGGATCCACATCGCTATCAATTTTCACATTACTGTTTACAGTTATGGAGCGTCCCAGCAGTTTTGGTGTCTTGAAGTTCAAATTAAATAGCGAAATATTTCCAAAGATGAATGATAAATCCGCTTGGGTCTCCGTAGGTGCCAGACACAGGCACACGGCAAATAGTAGCAGCGGCCTTAATAACATTTTTTCTATATATGTATATAAATATATATATGTGAAGTATAATATAATATATATTAACAATTTCTAGTGCTGTGATCGCTGCGAGGCACAAAAGACGACTGTCGATGCCAATGAAACTTTCGTCGCGTCGAAATGGAAACTGTAAATTAAATGCGATTATGTCGATAACTAAGTATATTTATGAATGTGTGCGAGTGTTTGTTTGTTTGTTTTTTTTTGTGTGAGTATTTGTGTGTGTGTGTACTAATTTCAATTGATTCACGCCAAACGTACAACAACAGCAACAAAACAATAAAACCAAACCAAATATTGGTCAAGTTCGATGATAACCCGCGGCTTCGTCAGCCACTGATAGGCAAACAAGTCCGGCTTCAGATTAGAGTTGCCTTCAATTCAGAGCATCTAGAATGCGATATACATATGTATGCATACAGATGTTGTGGAAGTCTTTGACTTTGACTTGGGCCAACGCACGCGACTTGTGGAAATGTGGACAGCGAGTTTCAGCTGAACTCTTGAGCTCTGCGTTCAACCGCTTGTAAATGTCAACTGCGTCATTCAGTGCCGCGAGTGGGAGCCCTTGTTATGATGTTGCCAGGCGAATTGAGCTCGGGCGAGCATAAATAAATATGTATATGAATAATACAAACTTACTTCCCCCTTAGCTACCTCTTTGCACACAACAATAACAACAACAACAGCAACAAAACAAATCACAAAATAAAAGAAAAATATGTTTACTTTTTCGAATTGTTGATGCGATTCGTTCCGTCGACTATTTGTGACTGAATCGTGTTTGGCTTGCCTCCGTTGCCTTGATTTGAACTTTGTCGTCGCAGTTACTATATTAATTACAAGTTTCGGACCCACACACTTTGTATCTGCCCAGCCCGTCCCAAAAAAACAAAACAAAAACTCATCTCTGAACTTCACAGCAAACTCGTATATCTCGTCTCTAAATGATTGTTTGGCTTTACCTTTACCATTTTTTTTCTTCTTTTTTCTTTTACTTGTATACCTAATTAACATATTGAACAGAACGTCATAGCTATGACGTTTCTATGTGTGTTGTATGTCTCGAAACCAGTTTACATGTCTGACCCAATAAGCGAATTATTTGACTGACGATAAGGCAATATTTTAGTTTTATTTTTATTTTAAGCTCGCGTCTGCTGTGCAAGCGAATTCCAAATCTAACAACCATTGTATAATTTATAATTATTTTTAGTTATTGTTGTTGACTTCTAAATGGGCCACATATACTATACAATATTAGATCGCAATAAATTTTTGATTTAAGTTTTATAATGATGTTCGCACACCCTAAGCGCAGGGGCTTAACAGGGTCTGATGAAATTGGTGTAAATGTAGACTGATTCCTGACTGATGGACTAATTTCTGATTGACTGTATAGATGACTAACTCTCTTTATGATTAACAAATTGATTGATTGCAATTAATTGAGTGACCTACGACGTTATAAATCATTTTATTTGTTTACGTATATATATGTATATAATTCTAATCACATTTAATGCGCATTGATTTACTTATTGAATTACTCATTGACTAATGTAGAATAATTGACTGATTGGTCTTTAAACGAGAATTGTTGAGGCTCAGAAATTTTAAGTAAAGCCTTCATTCGAATAGTACTCAAATTGAAAATTAAAACCAAAAGATGGTGAATTTAAATTTCAGACATGCTCTACATTTTTATACATTTAAAGAAAAACATTTCTGATAACTATAAAAAATGATAATTTCGCATTTGAACTTGCACTAACAACCATTTGCTTAATAAACCAACAAAGCGAACGAAAACAAACAAATACTGATTAAGTATGAATCATTTTAATAGATATGGCATGTGAGTTAGTGAAAAACAATGAACATTTATATTAGGCCTGGTCAAAGTGCAATTAAATATTGCAATGTTTTGGCGATTATTGTTTCAAATCGCTGATAAAAACAGTAACAAATAATCAAATAAACCGCTTTGAAGGCTATTCGGAAACCACACAAAATTAAAATTAGAATACAGCTATTTACAGCACTCAGCAAACACACACACTCAGAATGGAATGGAATGGAACTGTTTGACAACTTCAATGAGTAAATTATGTGAACTCTAATAATACGCTGCTGATTGCCTGCTTATCAGAGTGTGCACACTCGCATGCCACACAGAGCTGCATGTTGTTGAATAACGAAATATGGCTTATTTTGCATTAATGCAGCAAACATTTACAGCTGACTCAGCTACAGCAAACTCGCAAAGCACACGAATGCATGGTATAAATATAGATATATACGTATATTAATATAATATATATATATACATATATAGATAGATATACTCGACATTGTTCAGTTCATTAATTCAAGCAGTTCATCAATTTATGCATGTTATTGCTGTGCTTGTTATGATTATAGCTGCTTAGGCTCGACTTCTCTGATAGCGACCTATCAATGCTCAGTCGCACTGTCAACATTTGTTGCTAGCGCTAAATGTTGCTAAGCTCAAATGTTGCCAAGGCAATAATTGTGGCGTTGACATGCAATAAATGCAAAAATGATTTTAATAAGGGTGTAATATATATTTATATACATGAAATAACTAAAATGACCATTTTTATGTTTAAGAAACTTCCTAAACATTCACTCAGCATGTTGTCAGGCCAAATGTTGCCAAGCTCAAATGTTGCCAAGGCAATAATTGTGGCGTTGACATGCAATAAATGCAAAAATGATTTAAAAATATTGCTCCAAAGGGTCGAATATCTATTTATATATATTAAATAGCTAAAATTACCACTTTTATGTTTGACAAACTTCCTAAACATTCACTCAGCATGTTGTCAAGCCAAATGTTGCTAAGCTCAAATGTTGCCAAGGCAATAATTGTGGCGTTGATATGCAATAAATGCAAAAATGATTTAAAAATATTGCTCCAAAGGGTCTAAAATATATTTTTATATATTAAATAACTAAAATTACCATTTTTGTGTTTGAAAAACTTTCTAAACATTCACTCAGCATATTGTCAAAGCAAATGTTGCCAAGCTAAACATTTCATAAATCTTAAACCGCACGTTTTATAGCGAAACATCATTGTTTTCTATCCATCGATTGTGCTTTTTGTATTATTTACTTTGTGGTTGGGCATTTGAAAATTGCAAATAGCCAAATAACTCGAACCAAATCAAAGCGCTGCAAAAGCCACTCGATTTCATGACATTTTGCATTTTTAATTTGACCCATGGGGATTGACAGCAGCCGCCACCGCAAGCCACAAACAATTGTTGGCAAATAGAGCCCATGAATAGAGCCCCCTCCCATGCCACACCCATGCCATGTGCACGCCCATGGCGATATGTCGACCCAACAAACAAATGGCAACTGACAAAATGCTTACGAGAAATTGACTTAGCTACAAAGTTTTTGCTCCTTTTTTGTGTTGACAGTGCAAAGAGTTGAGAGCTGAGTTAAGAGACTTGATAAAATGTCCTCGAGTAAGACTTTACGGAAAGAAAAAAATATGTATATTGACTAAAACTCTTGGCATTTTATTTGTCACTGAAAGTTTCAGAAATTAACTTAAACTGTGCGTTTTATCAAAAGTGCACAAAAAAATTAAAGGAAATCCTGTTGACCTAGTTTAAGTTGATTCCAAACTTTCTTTTCCTAATGGCTCACAAAAATAAAGAGAAATTTTTTCTACTTTGGCTTTCAAATCGGTTAGAAAATGTAGTTGTCTTTCAAAAAATGTGGGTAAATATAGATATGATAATATTATGGTATACTATGGACTAAGTAAGTAAATACTTGAAAATAGAGGTATAGAGGTATAATATATTTGATTTGTAAGAACAAAAAAAAGTTTTTCCCATCCCGAGTTTTTTGTTCACCTTAAGTATATTAATAGATAAATGAAAAATATGAAGCAATGAAATATAGAAAGTTTTTTCAATATACATATGTTCATATTTTAATCAAAATTTGTTTGAATACAAAAAATTAATAGAAATATTATTATCTGCGCAGTACCAACTGCTTTGCCGGGATAGAAACTGTCCAAAATTACCTTGAAGAACCCACAAATGTTTGTTTGTATTTTTTAATGATATCTAGGAAATTCTATTATGAGATGGATTTGCTCAACAATAGGAGCTGACGCAGTTGTCAGATAATCGATTGAACCCTTCAGCACTGGCAACATCTGCGCCTATTTATACAAATAATTAACTGTCAACTGCAGGAGTCGAAAAAAATGCTAGGCAGGCAACACACACACACACACACACACGCACACCTTGGGTTCCCTACGTACATACAATTATAGGCAATTTTTACTGTCGCTACGAGAAATGTGAAAAGTGAAAAATGAAAAATATAAATAAAATGCTACTGAAGGGGGCTGTAAAAAAATGTGCGAGAAAAATGATTTTTGCACGCCTCGACGACATTGGCAGCGGAACGAGCGGAATGGGTGACACGGGAGGGCGGCGGGATAACGATATGACGACTCCAGCTGCCAGTGTCATTAACTCGACAAACCGCTCGACGGCAGCGCTCTGCGAGTTATGCGTATAAGTGGAGCGGAAGTGCACACACTAAGGGGTCGAGGGGGTTATGCAGGAGCAACCACTCAAAAATAAAAAAAAAAAAAAAGTAAATAAAATAACAAGAGTGGAAGAGCGCTGAGGTAACGACTCAATGATACCATATAAAGACCGGAGCGCTTCGGCTTGCACCCTCTGAGATCAGCATGTGATAGGGCAGGCTGGCGATTATCTCAACTGACGCTGGCATAAAATGTTTAGAAATACATACATACATATGTACATATGTATATATGTAGTCATAAAAACATTTACAGCTAGCCATTATACCCCAGTTAAACAAATTCTTAATGGCTACAGGGTACAAAAAGCGATGTTAAGGCATTCGTTATGTCAACAAGCAACAATGAGTGACAGAAATGTAGAGCAGCGGGCGGGCAGCCGGCAGTGCCGTTATGCGCATTACATCACTCATTTTGAGTTGTTTCTTTTTGCGCGTTTGTATTTGTAATTGCAGGAGTCATAAGTCGCCTAACGACAAAAGTTACCGCTACATTCACCGCCAGCCGCTCATCGCTCTTACCTCTCTTCACGCTGCTCGCGTTCTGTTGTTAATGAAGTGCAGCTCCACAGAGCTGCTGCCACCCACTCTCACTCTCACTCCCTCTCTCTCTCTCTCTCTCTCTCTCTCTCTCACTCCTCTGCCAAACTGCAGTCAAACGGCGAATGTTTCGTTTTCTTGTGGGCAAAGTCACGGAGTACTCTGAGCTTCCATGTGGGTGCGACAATAGAGAGGAGCAGACTCTCTGCTGCTCTGTAACCTTTTGTGCTTTGTGGCACGTTTTGCCTTTGGCTTTCGCTCCCTGTAGTCGCTCTCGCTCTCGCTCTCGCTTTCTTTAAAGCTTACACATTTTGTGCTTGGCTGCGTTTTAAGTGGCAAATGCGTTAATTGGGCATTAAATGTAACAAAGGTTTGTTTGTTTCTTCTTCTTCTTCTTCTTGTTTGTGTTTTAGTATTTTAGCGCATTTTAGTAACGCATGCTGGTAGACATATGTATTAGAATACAGTCTTTGGTAAAACTAATTAATTAATAACAGGCAACACAGCGTTCTGTTAATACTTTCTTTGTTTTGTTTATTGTTTCGCCTTTAGTTAGTTACATAGCACTAAAAAATGCCAAATTTCCCTTTGCTAGAACTTCCAGAACTTTCTAGAAGAAACTAAAGGTTTTTGCAATTTGTGTGCACGCAAAGGCAATCATTGCATTTTGTATGCTAATATATCTGTAAGCTATAAGAAGATTAAATATTTCAGCTAAATGATTAATCATCAAGTTATATTTACATTTACATACATACATACATATGTATGTATAAATATAGCACATTCATATTGTCAATAGGCAAAAGGAAATTTTCTAAGAATTTCATGGGGGAAATTCTCAGAAATTTCCCTTTTAATTACCGAGTAGTAGGCTATGAGATCCCGCAGAAAACATATAAAAGGCGAGCAGCCAGCAGGAAGAAAATCACTTTTGTTTCGGCTCTTGCCGTAACACGTCTTCTTTTTTAGCCTCAAGAAGACAGATTTTTTTTTTTTTTTTTGCTATTTGCAAAGTTTTTGCTAAATAGTTTAAAATTTTTTTTGAATTTTTTTTTTACTTGGCCACTAAGTCAACCTTTAAGGTTTCGTGTGCCTAGAGGGGGAACCTACTTTATGGAATGGTAATAAATTTTGAATTCCGTAGTAGAGTTCTTATAAAGCTTGGGAGCTTTATAAGTTAAATCCCTCGATGGAGTTTAAAGGGATGTAATTTTTTTTTTTTTTTCTTAAATCCCTTTGAACTGCCCAACAACAAATCTATCTAGTAGTTGTTCCGCGGGCTGCCTGAATTCCCTCAAGCAGCGTCAAGGAAGGGAGAAAATAAAACATTTTCGCAAACGTATTTATGCGAACAAGCTCCTCCTGCTCAGTGTGTCAATGCGCTGCTTCTTGAATCTTGTATCCCGTATCTCTCAAGTTCTCAGTAGCTAAAGAGGAGGAAGCAGCAACAGCAGCGACAGCGCCATCTCATCGCACTCACACACGTATGAGTATCGATTTCATGAGATTTATGCGCTTGGCAAAAAGGCCATAAAATATTTATTGTTTTATGTTGCATGTTGCCAGTTGCCAATGATAAGCAGCCGATAAGGGCCGCGCCAAGGGGCTGGCAGAAGCAACAGCTGAGTATTGATACACATGCACACAGGGGGTGTGCTTGAGTGTAATGTGATACGATGGCGCAAAGGATGATACGGGGTGGTAGGCGCATAAAATATTACCTTTAAAGATGCATTTATTAGCATGGCGCATTCGGAATTTAAATATTTAGTTTCGCACATCAATGTCAAGAGATTTTTAATTCTCTTTCTAAGAAACGGGGAATGCCATGCCTCCTGCTCTTTGGGAGGATACCATCCCACCCAAAGATGCTGCCGTGAGTCCATCCGCGTTGATCGACCAAAATCACGGGGGCACATCATCCAGCAACATTTGGGGAAAGCTGGGGCATTCAAGGAGGCTAATTGATGCGAGTGTGGGCGTAACTATTTAAGGGGCATGTAAGGTTTCTGACAAGCATGTCAGCCAGGCAGCCAACCGCCCCTCCTCTGTGTCTTCACCTGTGCATGCTGCCGTTCTTGATTCAGGCAATAACCTGAGAGCTGATGCACGCTCCAAAGTGATTATTGATTTAATTACACATCAAAGTGATGGCAAATGATAACAAAGACAAAGGCATGGGAGAGGGCGTGGCGGGACGTATTCTGGCAGTGGCTGCCACGTCGCCGAGGCGGTGCGTAATAAAATGCTAATGAATTAATTTTCGCAAGAGCTTCGTAATAAATTGAGAAGCAAACTCAGACCCCAGATCGGCGCCGTGCCGAGTTGTTGGCTTGAGGACATGGATTTCACCCATGTTCTGTGACTTTTGCAATCAAATATTCATTTAGTATCGTGGTTTGATGGGCGAAAATGTTATGTGGAATCGCTTCTGTGCGATTGAAAAGTCTGCATAATAGGTGCGGTCTATATTTCGGATGTAACCCTAGTGTGGGGGTTGGAGGAGCAGTATTTTCATAAACCAAATTGTTAAAAAAAAAATTGAAATTTTGGACATTTGAATATAGATATTCATGTCCGGGAGTTTTCATTTGTATGCTTGCAAAGTTTTAAGGACATGGAAGATTTGATTCAGCCATGCTCTGTGACTTTTTTTGCAATCAAATTGAAGTCTGCATAATAGGTGCTGTCTATATTTCGGATGTAACCCTAGTGTGGGTTGGAGGAGCAGTATTTTTATAAACCAAATTGTTAAAAAAAAAAAAATTAAAATTTTGGAAATTTGAATCCTGTATCTGGTTTGTAGTTTTGATTTGTATGCTTGCAAAGTCTTGACGTGACGTTTGAGTAGGAAAAAAATACTTTATGCTTTGGAATGATACTTTATGTAGCCCTTAGCAGGAGTCATCTTGATCTGTCGTGTTGCGCGAGCTCTACGTCTCGTCCTTGTAAACCCGCAGCTTACTATTTTCGGACGCTAGATCTCTTATCAGTGGCTGAATTTCGTCTGTGCATTCAATGTAGGTCTGCCAAGCAGACGAACTCGGAAGCAATTTCCATACTATTATTTTATGTATGCACAGCTGGCATACGAATTCTTAGGTTTGCTTCCGAGAATTTGGCTAATGTACGAGGCAGCGTAAGAATTGGTGACAAAGCGGGTCGCGGGCTTTGGGTGCTTAATGCTGCCGTAATCTCAACAATGCCACTGAGCTCGTAAAAAAATCGGCAAAAGCGATAAAAATCAAAGAGCTTGCCAGAAGAGGGGGGCGGAGAAAAAAATAAGCAGCGCGCCCAGTGCACAAATAACAAATTTCCACTTTTCCACTGGCCGCAAAGCAAACTTTTGCCCGCCCGATTTATGCGGCAATATTTGACTTTGAAATTGTCTACCCGTCCCCCAGCCTGCTACGCCCATCTCCCCAGGGGCATATGATGCAACCTGTAGCTGTGCCCTCCACTGGGGTAAACTTTCGCTTCTATTTACATTTTTCGCTCGAACGCATCGGGGTGTTCCATCTAAATTTTAAATTGAAAATTGATTTTTGCCAATGTATATGTATTTGAATTTTTTCTTTGCTCATCTTAGTCATTTTTTTTTTTTTATTTGACTGATTTGCCGTTTCTTAAACATTTTGCGATTGAGTTCGGCCTGGCCGCAGGTCAGATTCAACCAAGATAAAGGTTGAGACGGCTGGAAAGGGGTACTGGTTGTTTGGTTCTTTGGTTCTTTGGTTGTTTGGTTCATTGGTTGTTCGGTTGATTGTTTGGTCGGTTTGATCGGTATGAAGTGTTTTCTCTTAAGGGGCTGTTGGACATCAGATGAGAGCGCCTCACTGAATTTCCATATCTTGTTCGAACGTTGTTTTTTGACAAAAGTTCGCATTTTCTTCACATTAGATATTTTCAAAAAGGGCGAATGCATATAGCCAAAAATAATACTTGGCTAAAAGTGAGCTGGAATGGCACAGTCCTTATTTGTTTATCTAAGAATGGAAAATTGTCAATGTTAGTGGTATTTGTGGTGGAGAAAACAATTTTAGTTGTCGAGTCGATCTAGATAGGGTCTT
>NW_022045890.1:865842-886007 GCF_001654015.2 Drosophila navojoa
TTTGGTTTATATTGAACACAGCTTAACTTTCGCTATTTATCTAAATGTTCTACACGCTTACTCAATCTGTGCATATTTGTTAAATATATTTAAATCATTTATGTAAATAAAGTTTGCTTCCTTTTGTAGAATAACTTTTCATTGCAGCCTTTTAGGCGCGCGCCGAAAAAAGAGCCAAAGGAACATAAAATCGAGTCAAATATTTGCAGAGCAGAAGCCCATGACAATGTCACGGCCAGAACAAGCCAAACACACACACACACACACACACACACACATAAAGTATATACATGTATGTTAGTATATGCATAGCTGTAAAAGAGAGAAAGAGAGAGAGAGAAAGCCCACTTGTTCTTTAATAGGCAGCTGAAGGGGTCACAGGAAATGGCATAGACGTTGGCAGGACACTTAAATGCTGCTCAAAATTGGATTTGTGCTGTGGCTCCCCTCCAGCTGCTCTTCTCCTTCTCGTACTCCTCCTGCTCTCTCTCTCTCTCTCTGCTTTACACGCATGCCGATAAAGATTTTTATAGTTAGGCCGAATTTTGCCACAAGTCATGCCGCATCCTTAGCCTTTTGCCTATTTGCTTGCTCTGGCCCGAATTCCCCAACTGCACATTAAGACTTTCTGCTTCTTCTTTTTTTTGTCTACCAAGTGGGAGGCGTGGCGAGTGGAGGCTGGAGACAGCAGACAGAAGACTGTCCCAGTGTGTTTATGCTTATTTAAAAAAGTAGCAGCGCCTCGGAGTTTTGATTTGATAAAGCTGAACGGAAAATGCCAAGAAAATGATAGCAACTCTACTGGAGTATGTGTGTGTGTGCGTGTGTGTGTGTGTGTGCTTAGGTGTCAGTTTAAGGCTGATAAAAAGTCATGCTATTGCCAGCATTTATGCAAGTCACATACGCACGAAGCTTTTAATAATAAAAACAACGAGCGCCCGTTATATGAAAACAAAGTAAGCGTTGCGCCATGGGAGCAGGGGGCGTGGCTGGCATGCTGAAACTGGGCAGAGAGTCTGGGACTGGGTAACAGCTCGGGCGTGTGTGTGTGCGTGTGCGTGTAAATGTCTTTATGTGTGCGTGAGCAGCAGTGAAAGCGAGAGTCCCCGATTGAGAGTCCTACTTCGCAGCTGCTTTCATTGCAGCCGCAAAGTGCGCTTCACATGCGAGCTGATTACGCTTTAACGAAGAGTTTCTCTTATCGGCAACAAGCAAGCAGGCAGGCCAGCCATACAATGAGCCCATGAGCCCAAACAAAATGAAAAGTAATCATTACATGCATACATCAGAGCAGGAGGCGGCAGAGGAGGGGAGACACGAATCTGGCTTATTAACAAGAGATAGAAGATGAAATGAATATTAAAGACTAAATACTAAATACTAGAGATAATGCTAGGAAAGCAAGGCATATATATATATATAAGGATATAAAACAAATATGATTATGATATGATCTGTTAGGGATTTGAAATAATTTACATTTTATTAATTTATTACAAATTGCTGCAATAATTTATATAATTATATAATATATAATACTATATATTATGATATATTTTATATATAATAAATTATAATTGAAAACAGAAGAAACAAAATTTGTATTTTTTTTTTAAATTATTTATATTTGCTGAAAATCAGAATCCAAATGAAGCCGAGACTATATGACTATTAAATATATATTATATACATATGAAACAGAGCAAATACTACATTACATTAACTATCCAATATATTTATTATAAAATATATTTACATATAATACACGTTTTATATTACATAATTAAATTCGATTTTATTGGCATAGACTTTTTATTTTTATATATAATAAATATTATTTCAGTCGCATTTTAATTTAATGGCTTGAAAAATGAAAAGTTTGTTATAGAAATAGAAAATGTTTGGAATGATCTCTAAATAATAGCAAAATAAATAAAATGTGTGTATGTAAATTTCTCAGTCGACATCTCATCTCACAACAGGCAACAAATAAATTGAAATGAAATAGACTAAATCAAGGGACGAGTAGAGTGAATAGACTCTTCAGCTGCTGATAGGCAGCACAATTGGAGCCGCAGATGACAACGTCCGAGTAGATTTGATGCTCGCGACTGTAGGTCAAGTTCTTGATATTGGTGAACTTGGGCTGCATGACGCGCTTCAGCAGATCGCGTGCTTCCATCGCATAGCACAGCTTGCCGCAGAGGCACGTGGGCGCCTCTGAGATGAGTTCGATGAGGATGGCGGGCAGTGTGCTTTCCGAATAGGGCAGCTTCTGGCTGGCCACAGTGCGTGCCGCCTGCAGCCAAAGCTGCGCGGGCGTGCATCCGCCAGTTGGGCGTTTCAATTGTTTACGGGCTGCTTCCATATTGAAACCCTTGAAACAATTGCCCCACACATCCAGCAGATCAATGTGCAGATCCTCAATGCTAACGGGCAGAGATTCCAGCTTGTTGCTAGACACATGGAGCGAGCGCAGCTTCTGCAGACGGCGTATGGCAAAGGGCAGATAGGTCAGATTATTGTGATTCAGATTGAGCGTAACCAGACGATCCAACTTGACCAGATCTGGCGGAAAGTATTTCAGTCCGTTGTCCGACAAATCGAGCTCACAGAGAGACGCACGCAGGTTGCTGCCACGCAGCCAGCACCAATCATTCAGCTCGCCCAGGGCATTATTGCTCAAGTGCAGCGTGGTCAATGAGAGGCGACCCAATTCCTTGGGTATCTGTGGAGATTGAATAAATATATTAATATATACATTAGCGAACAAAGTTGAAATAAATTTTTGTGGAAACCTTGGTTAGCTTGTTGCCGCTGATATCGAGCGTTGTTAGATTGCGGAGCGTGCAGATCTCGAAGCTCAGCTTCACCAATTGAATATTTTTGATGGTCAGCGATTTGAGGGTACGCGGAAAACCTTTGATGGGATACTCGCTACGTTTGTTAATTGTCATGCGCAGCTGCGGCTGGGATTTCTGCGGTATGGCCGTTGTGTTGGCAATGTTCAGTCTCAGATTGATGGCATCTTTGCCCTCCATGCCTAGCTTGAGGGTTTGCAGGAAGCCCTTCAGCTGTATGGGATCACATTTGATGAGCAGATTCTCTGCTGGCTGCTTGAAGCCAATGGTCGCCTTGCCATCTAGCACAAATTTGGTGTGCACACAGTGTATATTGTCAAGCACCTTATATCGTGTGCCGGCTTTTGCCTGTGGCGTAAATAGCACCATTTCCAATTCCTTTTTGTTATTCCCGTTGGAATCACGCGCGCTTTGCTTGTAGCCAATGGCCAGAGTGGATTTGACAGGACGAGGCGTGCGATTTGCTTGCGTTGTGCGGTTTAGAACCTGCACTTCACATAATATTTTCATAGCGCAGCTATTTTGATTTCCAGCAACAAAAAAATACCACCAAATGCCTCGCTTTGTAAAAAGTTTTTGTTACGGCTTTAATTTGCTCGCAGTGTTGCCATGTGGTTAAGCATTGAACAGCTGTTGCAAGCCGATAGCTGGAAATCATCGATAACTAATGCATTTGGCGCTTATTTCCTTTAAATAACATCAGCTGATTTCTTAGAACTAGTTCACGGAACACCCACGCAGGATAATCGCAAACATCGAAAATTATTACAATACGACACAAATTGCTCGAGTCGCTTTCGAAAGTGTTTTTAGAGTAGCTTGACTAGGGGTTTACCCATACAGCCCGGTAGACGCAGAGAAATGTTATTTCGCAAAGTTGTACGCTTTCGTCGACAATTTTTACCGTTCTATATGTTCAATGGATTCTTGTGACAACGTAATGAAACGCGTTATCAACGCTTGCGGTATAACAATTGCGACAACATTCCACAAAGGCGCGAACTAACTGTAAGTATTGCTATTGCAGCTGTTTGTTAATGGCTATGTAAACTTTATATGCAAATTAATGCAAAAGTCAATAACTGCGGTTGCTAACAATTGAAGCTTTCAAAAGCTAACATAGTCGAAAGCTTTGCTGAAATGGCGCGTTAATTATTTGAATAAACAATACAACAATAAAACTAAGTTATGCAATATTTTCTGCAGCATAACACTTTATTGGACAATGATGTGACTCGCAACGTGGTTATCAATATTGATAATTGTGCGCTTTATAGCACGAATGTAAGTATTTCAAATAGAAATGCTATTCTCATTTCGTGTTTTGTATATAATCTGGCAACTTTATTGCTCAACAGTTGCGTAGCGCTACCAACACAGCTGATCATCAGCATCGGCAGTCGTTATCGCTAAGCTATCGATCACTACAGCAACGCAAGCGCCAACGACGCGAACGGTTTTTAGTCATATTTCGCTATTTTTGCGCGACGGTTGCATTCGCTTTGACAGTCGCCTGTGTCGTCTATACACTGAATACAATGGGCTGGTTTTTTGCGTTACTTGCTGCGATCATCGCTTTGCTGCTAACAAGGTCTTGGCGCTGGTTCTACATCGCGGGAGCAACAGCCAAACGAGATTTAACGTGAGTTTCGTGTATGTGTGCTCAGATTGTGTGTTTGCGTGTGTGTGTGGCGTGGTGTGCGCCATAATGTTTTGATTCGTTTACAATACCGCAAGTGGTGTGCATTTCAATACAATTTACATATTCTTTTATAAAGCCATTTGACAATCATCTCTCTCTCTCTCTCTGACCGTCGCTCCGCTCTGCCTTTGTGTCCACTATTCAACCGCAAACAGATCGTCGTATACTTTGCCCATTGTACCCCAAAGCGCATAACAAGTAAAACGGCAAAAAACAAAACGGAAAAACTCGTTTTTGCCTTCTATTGGGGTCGACTGTCTGCAGCAGCCGCAGCCGCAGCCACTATTCATAGATGTGTGAAAAGCTACAGCTGAAGTTTTCTCTTTTTCATGACTTTTCACAAGCATATACATACAAAGCTATGTATGGACATTTTTAATGGCGCCATGTAAACAAAAACATATGCCAGAATGTGTCATCCAATTGAGTTATCAGTTACGCATTTATTTTTATCGTAGTTCCTATATTTTTTATTACCAGTCATTGACTTATTCAGGTTCAAGGTCGCTGCGAACAGTGCCACTAGGTGGATAAAAAAAAAACACAAACCAAAACAAACTTCGAAAATCAAATTCACTTTTCATACACGATTGAGCGGCTGCCCAATCCATGCGATAATACGTGAAGAGTTTCTGCACCGCATACTAATTTTTTTTTTTTTTTTTTTTGTCTTTTGTCTCTTGCGCTCTCTTTGAGCTGGGCGGAAGAAGCAGAGTTGTAGCCACTGGCACAGTTAACAACGTCGACGTCGACGTCGACGTTAGCGTCGCACGAACTGTTCTTGAAAACGTCGTCAAACAACTTACTTTGGGGGTTTTATTATTGCTTGTGTGCTCTCTCGCTCTCTCGCCCTCTGTCTCCAATTCAAAATTCAATTAAAATTTGCGGAAGTAGCACATATTGGTAGCCCAGCGCTCAGCCTAGGGTTGCCTGCGCTCGGCGTTGAGCTCGAGCTAGACTAATTCAATGCAAATGACAATTATAAATGTCCGATGTGCCTGGCAGAGAGGGCGCTGATCTATGGAATACTTTGCATGTGACACGTAGTCTGATGTGGTTGATAGGAAATAGCGGAGAATGGATACTTATATATGATATACGACACATAATATAGTCTAGGCATTGTAAGATAATTTTCCAAAACAGAAGCTAAACACAAGGTTTGCTAGAAAGATCGTATTATTATTATTTTAGAAAGGCATCCTAAAAGTCTATTTCAGTTACATTAGACTTTTGGCTTTTAAGTGTTAACATAAAATCTGGACAACTCAATTATATTTTTGCTTTGAAACTTGATTCGTAAATAATACGAAAAGGAACAGACAATGCAATTCTATGCCAAAACAGCTGTGTATATCTCTATCACAATTTATAATATCAAATTTCGAACCGTAAAGTAAAACATGAATGAAATGTGTTTTCAAAATACAACTGCTGTCCCCATAATACCTCCATCAACTACTCAACTTTCAATCGACTGTGTTGAAAACCATAATTTTATAGATCTCCATGACATATTATTACGTTGCTTGCTTGGCATTGAGAATCAGAGTCGCAAAAAAGTTGCTAAAATTCGTTTTATTGCCACAGAGGCAACAGCAATACGTAAGATCAAGTTCCAGCAAGGCCAAACGAATTTCGAGTTAATGAGCAAAATTCTTAAGATCGGTTAGTTGCTGCAAGTTGTTTCTTGACGACCTTACTCAACTCGCGCATGATCTCGAGTTGGCTAAAAGTGCACAGAAACATAATATATCTGTACATATATATGTATTTCTATGTATAAGCATGCCAATTGGCAGTTTATCGCCTGAATTGACACCCAGAGAAGGCCTCTGACATTATAATTACAAAGCTGAATTAATTTTCAGAGCAACGACATGGGGTAACTAATCCGAGCAATTGCTTAAGCCAGCTATCTTATCAGCTATGCTACACTTACCGCTGAGTGCAAAGTACGCTCAAGTGCAAAGCAAATTCGAGTGCGGTGCAAAAGGTCTATAGATCGATAGAAATACTAAGCTAGATTCTGGATCGTACAGATATAGAGCTGAATGCCCAGTGGGGGGCGATTATTGCCAACGGGGTTGTAGATAACGCTCGTTAACTTTCCGTTATGCTTCATATATATACATATATATATATGAATTATTACCCACTCCAACTTTCCTTAAAATAACATTTGCTTACTTTCTACACTTGAGTCTAATAAAACACTTAACAGTTAGGAGAGTTGGCTAAAGTTAGTCAGGTGTTCAAAATTAATGAAAAGCGCTAAAAACTTTATTTGACAATTGTTTTTGCTTGTTTCTCTAATATATTATTTATTTGATTATATCTGTATAATCTAGTAATAACTTTAGAAACTTTATTCAAGGCAGGCGATCTACTTGAAATTTATTTAAGTTTATTCTAGCTTGAATTCAGATTCTAAAATAACCTTTGATCTACACAGTGTGATTTATGTATAAGATAGAAATCTATTTAGCTGTATACCTATATGTTCTGCTTTAATTGGTAACTCTGACTTGAACTATTTTTACCAGATAGTTGTTTCGCTTAACAGAATTCACTCAACTGGTTTGTTGGGTTTTTATTTTCAGTTCATTCTCTTTTATTATAGAGCATCAATACTAACGTACTATATTATATATTGTATATCAGAAAATGCTAAACAGAAATCAATACAAATATAGTATAGTGTATATAGCTATACTAAAAAGATACCTAATACTAGCATGTATATAGAGGACTACAAAAATATCTGCATATGCATATATCGGAATGATAAACCACAAAAACTACTCGTTCAGCATATTCTTTAATTACAATGCGTGTCAGCTCGAATATCTTTTGCGGTCGGTATCAGATTTTGTGTTCCTCTACACGATCAATTAGTGAATAGAGTATATTGGTTTTCTGCAATGTTTATCCGTTTACTGAAGCGCTATAGTAAGTGGCTTGGAGTATAGAATCGATGCTCACATAGTAGATAAATATGTTAAGCTTGTATGTAACAGTAATAAACCCATATTAAATCTATAAAGTGAATATCTAAAGTTATATCTACACAATCATAATAACAATCGTAAGCGAGTGAATTCATGTGGATAGTTCTTTATTTAATAATACTTTTCTCACATACTGTCATAGTTTGTGATAGTATAGTTAAATTAATATGTTTGCATATGTATATAATATATATATATTAGCAGTATAATAGAATCAAGTTGTTGATTGCAGACTGCACTTAAATGGCTTTAATTCTAGAAGAGTCAAATGATAGGAGTGATATATGGATATCGTAGAAAAATTTTATGATGTATATAAATTTGAAAATATTTTACATACGTATAGTAAAATTCGTATATATTATTTAATAAATAATTTGAATAGTTATACAATTATTTAATATGCTAGTTTACAGTTTAAGCGCGTAAATTTTGATTGAAATTGCCAAATTTTCTAAAATAAATAAATAATACATAGAATACATAGTTAAGTGCTTAATTCAGTTGATAACATTTGCATTTGAATAATTGATAAATAACAGTTGTTCAATTATTAGTAATTAGATTAAAGTACCCTCTTATATTGGACATAGTATATGCATAAATATATAAATATATATATTATATACAAACATTCTTTATGGAATTCAAAATAAAATTTACCTAAACTCCAGCTAGTTATCAAATTCGTAGCCATAAACTTTCGCTCTTGATTTAGTGCAGCATTTGCCTGATTATTCCATTAGAAAACGCTGCAAACTGATTTCACAGCTACACTCGATGGCAATTGCGCCGCTGCCCTTCCCTGCCCTCACAGTTGTGGGCCATGGCTGTATGCACTTTAGGCCTTATCTGGGCACGCTTGAGCTATTTTGGTTTATTTTCACAATCGAGCCATAAAACACGCAATTCCAGTAGATCGATTGATAATGCCCATACACACACACACACACACACGCACACACATTATTTTCGCTTTTTATAACAACTCAGCGTTAATCGTGTTTATTTGCGCTCTTTTTCTTCTTTAGCGCTCTGTGGGCCTATGGAAAGCTGTTGCGCTACACGAAACGGCGTGAACGTCTCAACAACACCGTGGCCGATGTCTTCGAGGAGAATGTGCAGGCGCATCCGGACAAGGTGGCCGTCGTCAGCGACACACAGAGATGGACCTTCCGTCAGGTCAACGAGCACGCGAACCGTGTGGCCAACGTGCTGCAGGCGCAGGGCTACCAGAAGGGCAATGTGGTCGGCCTGCTGCTGGAGAACCGGGCCGAGTATGTGGCCACCTGGCTGGGCCTGTCCAAGATTGGCATCATTACGCCGCTGATCAATACGAATCTGCGTGGCCCGTCGCTGCTGCACAGCATCACGGTGGCCCACTGCAATGCCCTCATCTATGGCGAGGATTTCGTGGAGGCCGTTGCCGATGTCACCAAAGATCTGCCAGCCGACATGGCACTTTTCCAGTTCAACAACGAGAACAACAACACTCAATCGGATGCCATCAAGCAGGCCAAGAATCTGAATACGCTGCTCACGGCAGCCAGTGTGGCCAAGCCCGGCAAGACGCAGATGGGCCACCACGACAAGCTCGTCTACATCTATACCTCGGGCACCACGGGCTTGCCCAAGGCCGCCGTCATCTCGCATTCGCGGTAAGAACAAAGTGAAGTTAGCTAAACTGGGCCACAATCGAGTATTTACTTTAGACCACTATCAATGGGGGCTTTACACCTCTTGAAGGTATTCAATTGCAGTCAATTCAACTCATTCGATAGACTAATCGTTGTAAACGAATGCCTTTCTTCCCAGCTGCTCAAATGCATTCGTGCAATGTCTGTAATTGAATGGCATATATATAGACACTTGATATTCAATTGATATATACATATATAACTTTTTAAAAATAGAATTTGCTTAATTTCGATTCAATTATTCTCTAGACCAAAGAAGATCAAATACAAAGTGAAAACTGAGGGAGGTTTAATGCTTTGTCGGCTTTATATAAATATTAAAGATATAATTTAAAGCGAATATTACTATAGAATTTAATTAAAAAATTTATTTATAGCATAACTATTCAGACTAGAAGACTCGAGATTTATTTATTGTTTTTTTTTCTAAATAATTTACATTAATTGAAATCTCTTCCTCTCCTCGCAGTTATTTATTCATTGCCGCCGGCATCCACTACACCATGGGCTTCAAGGAGGATGATACGTTCTACACGCCTTTGCCGTTATACCACACCGCTGGAGGCATCATGTGCATGGGTCAGGCTGTGGTCTTTGGCTCCACGGTGTGCATACGCAAGAAGTTCTCGGCCACCAACTACTTTGCCGACTGCGCCAAGTTCAATGCTACTGTAAGTGTTGTTGTATTCATTCCGTCTATCAGCTGCCTGATCTGATAATAACTATCCCCACAGATTGGTCAATATATTGGTGAAATGGCCCGCTACATTCTGGCCACCAAGCCATCCGAGTACGATCGTGCGCATCGTGTGCGTTTGATGTTTGGCAACGGTTTGCGTCCGCAGATTTGGCCACAGTTTGTGGAGCGCTTCAACATTGCCAAAGTGGGCGAGTTCTATGGCGCCACCGAGGGCAATGCGAACATTATGAACCATGACAACACTGTGGGCGCCATTGGCTTTGTGTCGCGCATCTTGCCCAAGGTTTATCCGATTTCCATTATACGCGCTGATCCCGATACGGGCGAGCCCATCCGCAACAAGGATGGCCTCTGCGAGCTGTGCGAGCCCAACGAGCCCGGCGTCTTCATTGGCAAAATCGTCAAAGGCAATCCGTCGCGCGAGTTTCTTGGCTATGTCGATGCCAAGGCATCGGCCAAGAAGATCGTCAGGGACGTGTTCAAGCATGGTGACATGGCATTTCTGTCTGGCGACTTGCTAGTCGCCGATGAGAAGGGCTATTTGTACTTCAAGGATCGCACGGGCGACACATTCCGCTGGAAGGGCGAAAATGTGTCCACCAGCGAGGTGGAGGCGCAGGTCAGCAACGTGGCTGGCTACAAGGACACCGTGGTGTACGGCGTCACAATACCGCACACCGAGGGACGTGCCGGCATGGCTGCCATCTACGATCCGCAGCGCGAACTCGATCTGGATGTGTTCGCGGCAAATCTTGCCAAGGTGCTGCCCACCTATGCGCGTCCTCAGATACTGCGATTGCTCACCAAGGTGGATCTGACGGGCACGTTCAAGCTGCGCAAGGTGGATCTACAGAAGGAGGGCTACGATCCAAATGTGGTCAAGGATGAGCTCTACTATCAAACGTCAAAGGGACGCTACGAACGGCTCACTCCCAGCATCTACGAGCAGCTGCAACGCAATGAGATCAGATTTTAGTTGCTCGCCTAACAGGGTTATGTTTTATTTTTATTCCATGGTTCTTTGCCTTATCCAAACCTAATGCTGTTAATTAATGTGTAAGAACCTCTTCAACTAATGCACACTCCCATATATATATATATATATATATATATATGTATATTCATATGTATTTAGTATATAGCAAATTTGTGCATTTTTGTTTGAAACGCATTTGCGACTGTTTTGCATTTGACCCAAAACTTTGTTAAGTGCAATTTTAACGTGCGAGTGTGCGTGTGTTGAGCGCGTGTGTGTCTGTTTAATTTTGTTTGTCTTATTCTTAGTCACTTAGTAGTATATGAATTTTAGAGACCACAGACCATTTCATAAAGTATATATATACGTGCTTATATAATATGTGAAATGCTTTATTTCCAGCCTGTACATACGTGCAGCCATTTGGTAACTGTCCTAATTTTATAAATCCCTTGCTTATCTATCATAATAAAGTTCTACAATCAATTTTTCTTTATTGAATATATACGTATGTATTTATAATGCTTTGCTCAATGCGTTTCTCTTAATATGTCACGATGCTGCTCCCTCCACTTGCATACAAATTACGTACGTACGAAAACACGTAATCGTGTGTCTACAGCTTGACCGTGGATGTTGAATGCAGTGAACTTGAACTCTAGCCGACATGCACTTCACTATAAAAATTTGCTGGCAAGTGCAAATGCAGTTGCATGCCTTCATTTGCTTAATCAACTCTTGGGAGTAACCTTTAGGCCTTACTTGCAATTTATATGGGGTTTATATAGAGCGTACGCTGTTAATCTTGTCGCTAAATATTTGACAAGACTCGAAAATTAAAAAAAAGGAACTGGAGTATCTATATATATATATATATACAAAATATGTGGAGTACCTCACACGACTCTACATTTATCTTGCTGTATAAGGGCTGGCTGAAAACGTATGTTAAATTTTTGACATAAGGTTAATTTGTATATATGTATGTACATAGATATAGAAAATAAAACTAACAAAGGCGAATCACTTCTGAATAACTCAGGATAAATATTTGAGCTAAATTCAATTCACTTCATTAAGTATATAGATTACTATTTGTTTTTAGATATTGGATTAAATAGCATACTAATTAATCCTCTATCCATCAGTTAAATATTTGGCATGATAATAATTAACAATTTTAGGAAAGTATTCATGTTTCAGTGTTTAACAAGATGATCAATTTATTTTATGGATAAATGGAAAAGTGCATTTAGAGCAGTTAAATACGAAGTTTTCTTACAATAAATAACCACAGAATTTTACAAATAAACCCTAATTATTGTCTATAAAAAACTTCTTGGTTAAACTCTGGTCAGAGCTAAAAATAAATAATAATCTGAAAATTTGAAGTCCAATAGAGCAAATAATTCAGTTAGCCATTAATCTCAATTATATTCATACAAATATATAATATGTATGTACTTTCTGATAAAGAAGGCTTCTTCTATATTTCTAATCAAACATTAAACAATTAAAAATGCTTGACATCATGCAACAATTTGTTGATAACAAACATAGTTTATTTTCACTGATTTCGTTTAAAGCGAATTAAATATGTTCTTAATATGAGAGATAAAATTCAAAAATCAATTATTTTAAACTTAAGTAAATGAGCCGATTTGATTATGCATAAAAAGGAACACAATTTTATATAAATATTTATATATAAAGTAAGAGAGAGAGAGAGAGAGAGGGAGATTTGTGCGTTGGCATATGGCGGGGGAAAAAGAAACATTGAACCTTTTACATTTCGTCGCTATGAACTAAACGATAATTATATAATTAAGTCTTTTATAAAAATCACAAAAATCAACACGAATCGATCCCATGGGGATCAGAGCTTGCACAGGCAAAATAGCAGCGGTATGAACGCCCCTATGGCTATGAACACGGGCATCAGTATGGAGGAGTCATCCATTGAATACGGGTTGGGCTGACGTGGACCACTGCGCGTTCGCTTCGATCCTTGCGCCGATTGCTGTTGCTGCGGCTGCTGTTGGGATTGCTGCTGGTGGTGCTGGCGCTGCGGTACATCTGCCTCACCCTCCTCCAGGTCATAGTCATCCTCATCCTCGTCCTCGTCGTAGCCTCGTTGAGCTGGTCGCTCGTTGTAGCGCACAATGCGCTCTTGATGCTGCTGATTATCGCGTGGACGCGCTGCACGCGGCTTGTCCTCTTCCTCTGGCTCGGCCCGACGCTCGCTGGCCTCCGTGTTGTGGAGGCGTGGCAATTGCGAGACGTCGCCCTTGAGCAGCGCAAAGGCATTGATCTTTGGATTGTCGAGTGCGCCCTTGATGAAGTCCAGGCGCAGTCGACCATTGCGCACGTCCGACGTCTCGATTTCACCCTCATATTCGTAATGCATGCGCCCGTTGATGATCTTAAAGTACACGATTTCGTCGTGCGCCGAGCCACGTCCCACCTGATTGTATATATCCAGCTGCTTGACCACCGTGTGCTTGCGATTGAGCAGCACATCGAACACCTTGCGATTGGGCGCATCGAAGTAGACTTCGCAGAACTTCATAATCAGGGCATAGTCGCCATCGCCATCGGCGGGAAAGTCGTAGCCAAAGGTGGTGGTATGATAGCGCTCCGTGCGGTAGAGCACCTCGTCCTGCTCTGGGACACGGCCAATCATGAGCAAATGTTTGCCGTAGTCCGACGCAATGCCCACGTTCAGCGGGTCCGCCTCGTAGTGTATGCCATTCTGATCCGTATGCTCATCACCGCCCGCATTCACAGCATAAACGACTTTCAAAGGCTCCGCCTGCGCCAGTGGCAGGAGGCAGTATAAGGCCAATACCAGCACCGTTAACGGCATCGCACAACTTGCCAGCAAGTTGTTTACGTTGCATTTGCACATGTTTTCCGTTCTCACGGCTCTTTCTGTTAAAGTTGTTCGTTTCTTCGCCATGGTGAATTCGATTTGTCCACTAAAAATTTATCCGGACACGTGGCAGCGGTTTAATTTCTACCGCCTACTTCTTGCTGACCATTAGTTTATCCATTTATTGAACAATATTTTATTCTGATGTGGGCCGCAATGTGCTAGCAACAAAATACCAAAAGTAGCATTAATCGATAAAGCAGATACAATTTATCAACATTTTACATCACTACCCGGCGCGGGATGGATTTAAAAAGAAAACTTAAATTATACCACCAATATAACTTAAAAAATAATACTCCAATAAATTAAAAAAAAAAACTGTAAAGGTATTATTGTGTGAAAAAAATTAACTTTAATTTTGTTACATTTTGTTATTACGATTTGTCTGTAACAAAACATAAATCTCGCACTTATCTCAACAGAGCACTGCACTCATCTTTTTTATTCCCCACAATTTTTATAAAAATATGCCAGCTTTGATTAAATAACCAATAAACATAGTCACTATTCATGGCTGCTGATATAATTTGAAATAATCGAAATTTTCCCGCTCGATTGTTGTTATCGAGCAAAGTTGGCTGCTTCACATTCCGTTGCATAAATATGCTTCACAGCACTGTTGCTGTCGCCGAGTTTAGCAGCACTGCAAAAAGCAGCTACACGTGCGGTTTGTGATTTTGTATGAAAATACCTGGCGTAAAATAAGTTATTATTGCTTAAACTAAATTGTTTTGAAGCTAATAAGCAGTTAAAGCTGCTCTAAAAGGCTGCGGAGTTGTTACAGCCATGAATTTCGATGACGAAGACAGACTCGAGCTGCAGCATTTGGCGGGCGGCAACATTGTGGAACATGCGCCCGTTTTCTCTGCTCAGGGAAGGTTAGTTTAAACCACATTTAAGTCGCATTAATGCAAATACTTAATTTTCTAATGATTTGCCTAGATTTGTCTTTGTGCGTTGCGGCCTTAAAGTGCAGGTATTTGTCACCAGCACTGGTGAATTGACACGTGAACTAACAGATGCAACGGCGCCGCTGATAAGCCTCGAGCTTGATGTGAAGCAGCCGGAACTGCTGCTCGGCTGCACCAGCACAGGGCAAATGCTACGCTGGCATTGGCGCACTGGCGTGCTGCAAAAGAATGTGAACATACAACTGGGTGCAGAAGGTCTGCAAATACTTACGTGTAATCTGCTGAATCTGTACAAGGAAGGTGACACCGCGTGCGCCTTTATAACGGCCAAGCGAAAGAGCGGCGAGCAGATCGTGTGGCATGTGGTCAACACAAGCACAGGCGCCGTCATTGACATTCAATGTGGCCTCAAATTAAAGTGAGTTAAAATGACAAACGTAAAAAAAGTTAAAAAAAAATTGCCGAATATTTAAATCAAATTTATTTTGATTTCTTCAATATTCACCTGTTGCCTTCTCTCTTCACAGAATTCGCACACCCTTGGTGGATGTGGGCAAGGGCTCCTTTAAGTTCATAATGCTAGCACAGAGCTATTATCTCTACTTCCTGAACTACACGACGTGGAAGTTCTGGCGGTTCAAGAACCCAAATATGGTCCAAATAACATGTGTACGCATGAGTCCCTGCGAGGAGGCGGCAGCCACGGGCGATGAGTTGGGCCGGGTAATCGTCTGGCGGCAATTTGACAATCAGGAGCGTGTACAATGCACCGAACATCATTGGCACCATACGCCCGTAACGAGCATTGCGTTTACGCCCAGCGGTATCAGTTTCTACAGCGCCGGCCATGAGGCGGTGCTCGTCAAGTGGACACTGAGCAATCAGGATGAGAAAAAGTTCGTGCCGCGCATGGCCAGCATTATCAGACACATTGTGATTAGCGACGGGAATGAGCATGTGCTCGCCTGCACTGATGACAATGCTCTGCACTTTGTGAGTCCCAACGAGGGGAAGCTGCAATCCACGCTGCAGCATTTCACCTATGCGCTGCCAGACAAGACGGGCAAGCCCATGTTTCCCATTGGCCTGTGTCTCAATCCGCGCACCAATACGCTGGTGCTCAACGGACGCATTGGACACTTGCAGTTCTACTCGGCCTACACAAAGAGTATGCTCTACAATGTAAGGGAATTTGAATTTTAACTAAATTCAATATTAATCTAATACATTCTTCTGTGACAGCTTCGCGTGGTGGACAACAATGTGAACTCACAGGAGTCGGAGCGCATCATCTACAATACGTGCGTCACCCGGGCCGCCTTCAACATAAATTGGATGGCCACGGGCGAGATGTACAACGATCAGCGTAACTTTCCGGAGTTGCGACTCAAATTTTGGCAATACCAGGAAAAATTACAACGGTAAACTAATTAAAATCGAAATTAACATAAGCACGAGCAATTATTATCTGGTATCCTCCCTTTGCAGTTACAAACTGAACACAAATATAGAGCTGCCGCATGAGCACGGATTCCAGGCCATCATTTTTTCGAATCAGTTCCAGGTGAAAGATTTGCGCTGTGCCAGCGCTGGCCAGGACAATGTGATCAAACTGTGGACTTTGGGTGATTCGGAGAATATTTACAAGCGTACCGAAATGTGGAGCTGTGCAGCTCAAGCGAGCTACAAGCGGCAGGCGCTTGGCTCCATATGCTTCTCTCAGGATGGCTCATTACTGGCTGCGGGCTATGGCAGTACTCTGGTACTGTATGATGGGCGCTCGTTGCGACAGTTGCGTGCGCTGAGCACATCGGCGGGCTATGACGGTGTCGTGGCCAAGGCCCAGCTGCGTCTGGCGCCAATGCCCATGAATGGCACGCGCACAGAGCTCACGCAGCAGCGCCAAAAGCTGTGGAGTCTGCTGCAAACGTTGCTCGACAGCGACGATCAGAAGCTGGTGCAGCAGGCACGGCAACTGATGTCCAGTGCACCGATCAGCCAGTCCAAGGCCAGCAACGAACAGATACCTAAGGAGTCTGTGTACAAGCATATCATGAAAATTCCCGAGCTGGGACTGCATCAGAAGCTGCAGCTGTTGCGTCGCTTCGGCATCGAGTGCACCGTCCACGAGGCATGCCACAAGCGCCTCAAGGAGTATCTACAACAGTTTCTGGTGGATCCCATGGCGGTGCAGCGACGGCTCCTAACATTAGAGGCGCGTTTGCACCGGCTGCAGCCGCGGCACCGCTTCAAGGCGAAACTGCGACTGACACGGCTCAGCGACAGGCGGAAAAACTACGAAGAGCTCGTCAAACAGGAACTGCTGCCGCTCTTTAGTGTGCTGAAACTGGACGAGACCACCAAGGCAGCCAAGCCAATGTCTGCGAAGAAGCGTAAACGCTGGGAAGCGACGGCCGCGAAGACGCTGCCAACGAAGGCAGCGCCACTCCAGACAGTTGCCCAAATCTCGCATGTGCAATTCGGAGCTGGCGCGCAGGCGCACCTGGTGGCCGTCTGCACAGAGACGCGTGTGCTCATCTGGAACCTAATGACCCTCCGTCTGCAAGCGGGCCTCAAGCTCTCCGTGCGGCAATTGGCCTTCGATCCGCTCACCAATCTGATAGCTGCCGTCACACGCAACGATGAATGTGAGTAGCTGCAGCAGTCTATCGAAGCCTTGCTTTACACTCTCTTTTCCATGTCCATTCCAACAGTGCACGTCTTCCAGCCAAATGTGCCGCTGCCCGTCTATCAGCGCAGCAATTTGCCCAAGCTGCATGGCCTGGTCTGGCTGCCGCGTCGCCAGCCCAAGCAGAGCTCCATCAATGTGGACTTTCAGGCGCAATCCACGCTGCATATGCTCACGCACAACAAAGAGATAGTCTATCTGGCGACACCCGGTCAGGGCACAATGGACGATGCGCCGGCGCCCATTTCCTTCGCCCAGCCATCGGACGCGGATACACGGCTGCAATACGCCACCTTTGGCTGCTTCGTTGCCAGTAAGAAGTCCAACGTGGTCAAGCCAAATGTTCAGACTAGTGGACCGTTGATTGTGGGACGTAGTGCGCACAGTTCAGTGGATGCGGTAAGTTTCTTGATACAGCTCACTTATCAGGGAGGGTTTCAAAATAGAGTACACATAATTTATAAAACTAAGACTGTGTAGATGCTGCTTAGCAGATATTTGCACATCTCCCGGTTTAAGGTATATCAATTATTATCAGATATAGAGTTTGCAAAATTAATAACAATTTAATTAGATTTTTGTATTGGGTTTTTCCTTTATTTATTGGCAAGTTCCTTAAAAATGGTTTATATCGAAATCGGATGTTTAGTATATATGCTTATATATGCTAAAATAGCTCTATTTCGGTACTACTGTTTCTCTCTAACAAGTTAATACATTGATTTTGGTTTAGTATTAGCATTTATATAGGAAATCCATAAAGGGTTCTACTTCATTTGTCCCGTTTTCCCTATCCATCTTGTTTAAAAGAGAGGAATGATCCATTTGTTGTTTTAAACTTTCTTGGCCGATTATATTTCAATGCGTCTAATACAAATGCAGTTATCAAACCATAGAGAACATTAAAGCTTTCGATTACTAATTTTAAATATCAGTATACTATATGTTTTTATAAACGAATACATATGTATAGGATAGTTTTACGATACAATTAGTTTTATTTCGTTGCAATTCTATGCTTTTTTTCTCATCCTATATCAACTGACCTGACTAGTCGATCTAATATTATTCAGAAGTATTATTTATTATTATTCAGTTTTAGTAGTAGTAAAAAACTCTTGGGTATATCTCGCCCTTCTTGGGTTTCTCATCTTTTTATTGAAACCTTACGCGCTATGAAGTACAAGTGGTTAGACTTAAGGTTAGTTTAGGTTAAATACACATATATATATAACATAATAAATGTTTATATTTATATGTTTATATATAGAATGTATATTAATATATAATTATTTTGTTTTTGGTTTGGTTTTTTGGTCTTGTTATAAATCCTGTTAAAATTCTATTTGTAATTGGAATTCGTCTTGTTGTTCAGTCGGGTGCAATTCATGTTTTTCTTGCTGCTGTGATTGTTGATGTTGTTGCTCTTGGCTCAACTCGTCACCTGATCGTCACACTCTCTATTTCTTCTTCTTGCGTATGAGCGTCTCTCCAAGGCGTGGCGCCGTGGGAACACGCAAATGTCGACAGCGACGCATCATCAGAACGTCGTGCTTAAAGTAACGCAAACAATGCCATTGGGGCACCTTGGGCATGAGCTGTTGATGCTATTGTGGAGGATTACAAAAAATATATTGAAAATTTAGAGCATATAGAAAGGGGGAGACGATTTTATTGGATTTATTTTAATATCGAGCTGAGTTATATGAATTGTTCTTCATAAAAGTGATGTCTTCTAAAATTATTCCATTAGATTATAGATTATTCCTGATTTATGAGTTATTCTATATTTTATAATCAATATTTTCTTCTCTTAGTTTCATTTCATGGCTTTCGTGCTACAGTTCAGATCAGTGGCGTCGTAGCTTTTCTGGCAGCCAAGTGTCTACACTTTTCTATTTTGAACTCAATTTGAATAATTTCAATTCAGTATAATAACGCCATTCTCTTAAAAGTTAAAAGGCGCGATTGTATTGTCTATTTCTGGATGCCTTTCAATTGGCTAGACTCTGCGGGGGGCATTATCATATCAGCATGGCAACTAGATTAGCTTGGCATAGGTCTAATTTGGATAGCTGAGAAAACCGTGAAGGTACTAAAAAAGTTTACTTTGAGTCGCGCTCAAAGATCATTATTCATCATAGGCTATAAATTAATCACTTTGTTTATTTATAATGATTTTTGAAAACACCTCGAATTTTTGTCAGACAAATTGATAAGAAATTTCACTCTGCATATTAATATTATATAATATAAGCAAATGGAATATTCTCTGATCATAACAAACAGTTAGGCGTGCTGATTAACAGCCGCCCAAGTCGTGTTCACGGCCTTTTGATAGCCAATTAGAAAGTAATCTTTTAATTAACTGCTGCACAATGTTGCAGTACCCCGGAAAAGTATGAAATTCTTATTATAAGCGGTATGAGAGAGAGAGAGTGTGAGAGTGCAAAGAAAATTAAGAATTTCTTTCTTAGCTTGCAACTTTTTTGCACTTCCTACTTCTCTTCGTACTCGTACTCCACACAACGCCGCACGCCCCGAAGCTCACCTCATTCACAATTGGCACTGGTCCAGCTTGCGCCCAGGCACAGAATAATGCAAGGCAAAGCAGCGAAATAACGCCGAAAAAGTTGGGCCACATATCGGTATACTTCACTTAACTGCACTTTTTCTTCTTCTT
>NW_022045890.1:912559-929902 GCF_001654015.2 Drosophila navojoa
GGGGATCTCGTAGTCGAGCAGTCTCGACTAGAGCTTTCTTACTTGTTTATTTATTAATTATTAATATATTTTTATTCCTGTAAATTTATATAAATTAAAAATTGTATATAAAAAATAAAAACTTTCCAAAAGCTAAAATTTTATTCATATACATATATGACTATTCACATTCTTATTATAATTAAAGCTGCTGTACTTCGTC
Organism: Drosophila navojoa; assembly: GCF_001654015.2. Next base: position 912,762 of record NW_022045890.1, read on the forward strand.
TATAATCTTTGTACTATTTACTTGTCTACTTGATATCGATATTCTAACTGCTTTGCATCATCTAAAAATATCACTTATTTCATTTAGGCTGACATCAATCATCTGGAATGAGCAATCCACAATAGCAGATGCTCACGAAGCGACTGACACCCACGCGCTGTGCTAAAAACGAATCTAAACACAAGAAAGAGTAAGAAAATAAATAAAAGACCAAACCTGCTAATCCCAGACATATAAATAATAAAATGAATGTAACTTAAGAATTAAAGTTAGTTCTAGTTGAAATGATTTATGATTCCAGAACTGGATATTCCGGCTACTTTAAAGTCGAACCAGTTTCAGACAAGTGTTAGACCAACGCTTATATAAGTCAAATTATTATTATTTTGAAACATTTGTCAAGAGTGAGCAAAAAAAAAAAAATATATATATATATATATATATAATAACCACCACGTTTAAAAACTTTGGACTTGGCGCATTTATAACTTTCGGCTGAGCTTTCGGTTTTAGAGGCTGCGGTCACTTAGCACTCATCAAAGCAACGACTCCAGCGATCGACCTTCCATCCAACTTTAGAGTTATTTTTATTTATTTTTTGTTAGTTACCTGTGAGATATGTGGGCATTATTATATTGTTTATAGCTTAGCTTACCGTTGTCTCTATATGAAATACTGTATTTTTTTCACTTCTCTTTTTATTTTGTTGATATCTCGCAGCCTCCATTTGTGCATTTGGCCTTATTACTTATGATTTGGTTACTAATTTAATTAAAAGCACATTTGATGTGCCGCTGTCTTCAGCTTTTGTTAAGGTTTTTTAAGTGCACTTTAAGTGGAGCTTACGCCTAATGCTTTCGGCCTATTAATAACTTTTAGCTACCGGCGATTTCATCAATATTCGCCAAGTATCTATTTTGACATTACATATTTGGAGTATTGCCTCATCAAGTGCAGCCAGTTTAAGAAAATAAAAATAAAATTATTTAATTAAATATTTGATTTGCAAATTGCTAAAATTAAAAAGAAAATAAAAACATTTATATTTGGATTTAAATTAAAAAAAATAAAAAATAAATAAAATTGGACTAGAGTAGTTAGAATTCAAATAAGGTAGTATAACTACAAATTTATTATTTTATTTATTATACTTGCAAAAAACAAATATGATTTAATATACGTTTGGTAAACAAACTTATAAAAGGTGAAAAAAAATAGTGTTACATAATTCCGAAAATTTACAGCAAGTCATGAGCTTATCAAATTCTTGTATATAGTTTACATATTTAACTTTGCACGTGGCTGCCGCGTTCACATCTATATAAAAATTAATACGATTAACTATAATTTGCATAATTTATATATGGATGAAAATATGTGTAGGGCCTATTCAGACGGTGCCCTATAGCTGTGTTTCTTATTAGCAGCTCGATAGCCTCAACGACTTTGTTTTGTTTCATTTTTCAGATTTTGTTGGGTGTGCAGGGCCTCTAATCGATAAGGCCTTAAAGAAAAGCCATAATTAAGATTCAATGTCGCTTGCATCACACTTTTGGAGTTAGCATGCCGTAAAGTAGGTCGATTTCGGCGGAAGCTCATGATAATCTGGTACCGGAAAATATTTATCTACCAACTCTACGATCTAAACAAAGATACTACCCAAAATGGTGTTGACATTTTTAGTTTGCTTTGTCAACTTAATAAAAGCATGATAAATTGTATTTGACAACATAAAACTTTGGAATACCAAAATTGTGGATAAGGTGAACAAAGAATGATATATTGATTAATTTTGCGATATTAAACTAATATATTTCTTTGATAATATTGGAGTTTTACATAAATTTATACTTAAACAGAACGAATACAAAATATAGAAATATTTATTTTTATTATGGGCATACAAAACTTTTATTAAAAATTTAAATTCAATATTTATTTATATTTTCATTTATTTTTATATTGATAAAATATTATTGTATGTCTTTGACATATACTTCCTAATCAATTTCAAACAAATCTTTATTTTTATTTTTTAAATTCATTCAAATCGATTTTTTCAGTTCCTTCAATTAAAAATTAACAACTCACATATTGCAATTAACACAATTGAGGAAAAAAAACTTTGAATACGATAAAATACCAACTTGATTTTGACCTTGAAAGAGACAAAAAAGCGGTAAGAAATCTTAAAAATAAAAAGTTTGGCAACAATTAGTAAGCTTATAGTTATGAACAATCCATGCGGGCATCATAAAGCGTCTACGTGCTACGTTGTTCTATCTGAAGTCGCCAATTAAAAATAAACAGCAAACGAATTTCCAAAGAATAAACGTCTGAGTCTGAGCCGCGATCCAAGTCTGGTCGCACATGGCTTAAAACACGTTCTATGGAGTCTTAGCCGGAAGTTTGCAAACTCCATGCTTCACAAACAAGAATTCTTAAAGCTAAACCATAAATGTGACTTGGTATTTTTATATATGTATACATGTATATGCACATATATTTGTACATGCGTGTGTGTATTCATGCGCGTGTGAGGAAGTGAAATAGGTTAAAGTTCGGTGATTGGCGCCAGTGTTGAATCTTTGACAAATGGCTTCGAACGGCAAATTACGTTAATTTCGCTATGAGGTTCTAGCGGGTTTTGAGCGCCCGTCAAGGTCAGTCAAATGAATCTTATGCCATTTTCAATACGATTAAGTTATATTTTTTTTATATATACGTATTGTGTGGATTAACATATTTTTAGTGCGCGGTCAACAGGGCACGAGGTTAAATTTTTTATGCAATCTTTAGAAAAAGGAAATACGATATTTGGAGAATGTTGTTTATTTGTTGTTCGAGCTAATAAAGCGGAAATTATTAAAAAACACCATTAAAGTTAGTTAAATAAGAAAACATTTAATTTGTCGATAAATAAATAAAGAACTATTTGTAAGATTTCGCTAATTTGCCGATGCGCAATTATTTGAATAGATTTGGCGCTTTGCCAACACTGTCAACAGCTGTTTATCGCTTAGAATTCGCATGCGCTCTCTTGCTCCTGCTCTCTTTTGCTCACAAATGCCAGCACAAAGTAAATAAAAAGACACGAGAAGAGCCAACAAACGGAGCCCTTTCATACACAGCCTGCTCTCACGCTTGGCAAATGCCGCTAGCTCTCTCTCTCTCACTCTCCCTTTTCCGCTGTGTTCTTGTGTTTGACGCATGCGTCACAAATATAAACGAATTGGTCGCAAGAGGACGCTGAAAAAGTGAAAAGTAAATATAATCAAATACAAAAGGCAAACATCAAACGTTATAAATAATTCAGTAATAAATTGAAAAGCCGGCAAGTAAGAGATTAATTGCATGCTTTCAATTGAAGAACGTCGCCGCGCCTTTGCCTGAGAAAATATTGTGAAATCAAAGGCAAGTGACATGCCGATATGTAAATTAAGTTCATAATATGTATTGCATAAAATATTGGAAGTTTAGAAGTGCACTCAGCCAGTCTCTGAGTTTTCTAAGTGTCTAAGTGTCTCTTGTGTGTATCAAAAGTCGTCTCTCAACATTTATGCAATTCACTATTGCGGCTTGCAATTCCCTCGTACCTCGTCCCACACACGCACACACACACTCTCACACCAACACTCACGCACACAGCTGCAATTTCGGAGTATCATGTATGCAGCTGACCAAATGTAGACGGCCTTTAAATATTTTTGGCGGTCTTTGACCCCAAGCAGCAGGCTGCAAATACTCGCTAAAAATTCAAATGAAAATAAGAATTCTAAAACAAAGCAAATTAAACCAAACGAAAAAATATAAATTAAATAAACCCAAAATATGTGACGAAATCGACAAGAATCAATAGAATGAAAAAAAATAAATAAAATAAACCCAAATAATAATTTGCATAACATGTTTCTATATAACATGTAAAGTGAAGTATGAGACTAAAATATATTCTATGATTACATGGGGGTATATGCAAAAAGAAATATAATATTTTTTAACTCTTTAATTAGATAAAGTAAAATTACATTAAATTTAATTAAATATAAAATATTTAATATGAATATATTTTTCTTTTGTTTTTAAAAGTGATACGCCTTTTTGCTCACATTTTGTACAGGGTATAGACATGCAAATATTCTTTAAGCTGATGAGAAAAAAGAACCCGCGCTAAAAAGAGCAGACAATAAAGCGAATAATAACAATGGAACTTAAGGCAATTGCGTAATTTCACTTTCATCGAGCATCTTTTGGAGCACGCCAAAATCTCGCTTAGCGGCATAAATCAGAATTGAGCCAAAGGAAAGTGAAGAAATATGCGGAAGGAGGATATGCGATAGGTCTGCTGTGAAAGTGTAAATGATGATTGACGCGAAAGTAATAATGAAATGATTTAAATGTTGGAAAGGGCTTAACACTTTTGAGCAATAATCATGAATACAGCTTTAAGTGAACTATATAGAGTTTAATGTTCATAAACAGCAGCAACAGATGTTTAACAATTAAAAGAAAACATTCAAAAATGCGGAAAATATACTAATTAGCAATTGACTGAAATGCAAAAGAAAATTAGATACTTAAAAAGGTGCTTAAAAAGGCCTAATTAGTCAGTTACTAATCATTCTTTTTGTCTATTTTTTTATGATTCTCTTCCCCCAAGATCTTTCATAGAGAAGTGTAGGAAAATATGAAATTAGTTAAAAAATGAGCTTCAGTGCTTTTGCTGCTAATTAGTGAGTTCGTAATGTTTTTATTGCAATTTTCTAACACTTGTTAACGTTTATGCACAACTCCACCCTTTGAGAAACACACACACACCTTATAATTGCAGCAAAAGTCTTTAATTAATTACCCCAAGCTAATGAGTTTGCATAAAACTAAAAATACCTTTGGGCGAGCGGCAAGTGCAGCTGACTTGTAAATGATTAAAGCTTTTAGGCCAACATAAATAACAATTAATTTGGACAGTGGGCAATAGTCAAGTTATCAACAACGCAAAATGTTGAGCTTTTATTAAATTACACAAACTGAAGCGAGCTAAGGTAATTTACCGTAAAGCGTCAAAAGAACGCAGCTGCCGTCGACTCGAAGCTCCGCGTAAAACTTTTGCTTTTCAAGCCAAAGCAAAAACAAAACAAAACAAAACAAAACTAACAAAGCGACAGCTGTTGCTGAAGCTTCGTGACGTCACACAGCTCTAAGCTTCAGACAGGCGGTGAACAAATGGCAACGGCAACGGCAACGGCAACGACAGCGCCGGCAGCGACAGCGACGTCAGCGGCGATATCCAATAGCGCCCCAAAATAAGAAGTCGAAATTCATTCCTTTCGTTCAAATTCGTTTGCTACGCTCACGAGAGCGGACGTGCAGCGCGGAAAATCAGAGCTAAAAGCACAAAACAAAACAAAGCACACATATAAATAAACGCAAAAAAAAAAAACATAGCAAAGACAAAACGTAAAAATTTCGTAGTCTCGCCTTGTTGTTATTATTTGTTATTGCCATTGTTATTGTTATTGTTATTGTCTTGCTTGCAAGTGGTTCGTTTGCATCAAGAATAACCGTTTCGCAAAAAAAAAATTAATAAATAAAAAAATAAAGATAATAATTGTGATTTTCTAACAGAAAATAAATTACCAAAAATAAAAAAAATAAAAATATAGAACAAGTGCAACAAAACTCGTGTCGCAAAATGGAGAAGAACAATAACAATTTACGGGCGGATATTACACCGTCAGGCAACGGACAGGCCCTGTCGAATGGCAATGGTGCAGCAGTAGGCGTGGCCGCTCAGCCGCTCAGCTGGAAGCAAACAATATGGAATACCTGGGATGCGTTCGCAGATGTCTTGTGGTTCATCATCTGCAGCATAGGCTATATACTCCAGGTATGTCAATTCGAGCTAATGTCAAAAGGTGTGCATAAATCTAAAGCTAAGTCTCACTTTGTTTACAAATTCTTAACCAATTTTGAATAGTTTATGATTTTTGCTATTCTACATTTGAATTTCTGATGCTTCCGTATGCTCAGCAACAGCTGCGCAGCTTAATTAACATCACATTGTCTGTGAGGAATAAAGCCAATCAATTTAATATATAAAATCTATCTGAAACCAAATGCAAAACTCATAGAAAATTTGAGAACAAAAAGTTTTATTCCGTTTTGAGATGGATTACGAAAAATTTAGATTTGAAAGATGAAAGGTTGAGCGATGACAAAGCGAATTATCAGTATAATTTTGGAATAATTATTAAAAGTTTTTACTTGAAAAAGACTTAAATAAACTCATGTTAATGATGTGATAATGGGCTTTTCATATAATTATAAAAATTCATAAATTCGTGTAGCCTCTATAAAAATTAATTCCTTGATTAACATATATGTATAATATTATTTATAATATTTTTATATAATGTAACTTTTTAATTTTATAAATTGCACAAATCAACATAAGCAAACCGATAAATTGATTACCGAATCTCGTCGAATAAGTCTTTAATTATTTGATGAGTAAATCGGTAAAAAAAAATCGAAAGTAATTTATTATATTTTCTGACTTGGGTTTGCTATTCAAAAAATGCACTTGATAAATGACATCAATTTACGAATTCACCAAATCAGATAAACTCGTTTTTGGGCCACTTATTTTCACTGCCTCAATTCGTGGGCAGAGCGTAAGTGCGCTTGCTCTTGGCTCTTGCCTCTTGATTGCTTGTTAAAAATAAAAAAAGTAAATAAATAAAAGTCTGCGTGGTTTATCAATAACTCTGCAATCTCATCTACCTTTTATGGCTGTCATTATCGGCACGCGTATGATTAATTTTTATTTGCGATCTCGTTATATATTATAGCATGCAGATCTCAACCATTGTTTTGGTTAATTAAATAATTACGTTTGATTAAATCGATAAATGTTAAGTGAACAAGCAAGCAAACACGTTGCTCCAAGTAGATTCGGAACATCGTTCACTAGGGGCGGGGCAAATCGGATAATATGTGTTCCGGTATCTCGGAATTTACTATACTATATAATTACTTACTTGCTTATTCATTAAATCTTCTCGATATTATATATTGGACAACAATCGATTCAAGCGCGACAAATTTAAATACCAAGTGCCTTGTACTTGAGTCAAGTATGAATCGATAAATAAAATATATGATGATTAAAAAAATATATGTGCACATGTATGCTAAATAGATTGAAATGGAAAGGTGGTAATTAAATACAACAATGAACTTAGTTAAGCTATAATTCATCATCATCTCGGTCTTACAAAGTATTATGGCGCTTGTATTGTTATTATTGCATTGTTAGCCTGTTCTAAAATGATTTTAATAAAATGCAAATAGTACGCCGCATATATCAAAAACAATTTCTATATCTAAAGGAAATGCAATTAGCAACTTGTTAATTATATATATTCTTAATTACCCTGAAGTAATTCAATGCCAATCAAAAGTAATTTATTGCAGTACAATGTAGTAAAATACTATAAATTGACTGAAACTTGTATAATTAGACAGCTAAGACGGCGAGCACTTAAGGTGATTGCACATTTTAGATAGGCGGAGAGAAAACGTTTTCAAGATTATTAAATGATTTGCTTTTAGCTGACGCCAAAAGGGCCAATAAATTCGGTTAATTGCTGTAAAAGCGCATAATTGAAATTCATGGCTAGTTAACAAAGAATTCGGATATGAGGCTTAAGGGCAAATATTTTGTTTAAAATATTATAATTTTATTTTATTTTGTTTGCTTTCTTGCGGTCAAATTGACACGCTCGGATTTATAAACAAATTTCGCAGCATTACATAAGCAAACAATTTTTGTAGGTCTTTGTTGTTGTTGTTGTTGTTGTGCTACATAATTATATTAATTTCACTTTGGCAACAAAGATAAAAACGAAACCTTTTTAGTTTGCGGCGGTTACTCTTATATATATCTATGTGTGTGTGTGTGTGTGAGATATGATCATTAAATGTAGCATGTGTATCATGTATTTGCCTCGGTCTTATTATGCATGAGTGCCATTAAATTACCGAGGTAACTCTCTTTGCCTGAATGCCTAACTAAGCGACGGATGATGCCAACTGCATAGAGACAGGCCGACTAAGAGAAAAGAGACAGAAAGCGTGAGGAAGAGAGAAAAAGACACGGGTTGGAGGCGTTGCCCATTAAAAATGTTGACATTTGCATGCTGAATGCAATATCAACGAGTCATGAACGAGCCAAAACTAATTTGCATGCTAAGATTCAAGATTCGCTGTCTTTGCAGCTGTTGCCATTGTTGTTGTTGCTGCTGTTATTTGTTGCAATTGCATACTGATTGACCGTGTTAATAATGGGCTTTGGCACAACAATCGACCACATGCAGTTCGATATTAACCTGGTTTATGTCGCTGCATTCTTGAAATTCGTTAAGCGCGTGTAAAACAAAAGACTTAGGCAACAAACTTGGCCGTTTGAGGGTGTGCTTTTATGGCCACAATCTGTGGAACTGTCTGGCAGGCGCTGGAAATAAGCTAAGGGGAACACTTCCAAAATAAAACCAAAACAAAATAAAAAAATACCAATAACAAAAAAATAACATACATATATTATTCCCAGGCGCTGCGACGCGAGCAGCGCGGCTGGCGTTGGCGTCGCTGCTGCGTTTTGGCTTGTTGACCCAGTTCAACTTTTGCATTTTGCCGGCTTTGCAACGCCATGAAGCCTGTTTTTATTAGCTTGGCTAGTTGTGGGTTCGACTGCTGTGGTTGCCACAGCAAAACAATTTTTCGCGGGCAACTTGCCCGCCTAACTGTGAAGCGTGTGTGCGTATATATTTATGAGTATACGTATGTGTGTGTGCGTGCAACAGCAAAGCAAGAGAAGAAATATAAAAGAAGTAAACGCAATTGAAATCGAAAGTGTTGGTCAAACAACAACAACAACGACAAGAGCAACAAAAGCCGTATAACAGCCACTTGGTATTGCATATGTGAGCATAAAGTTAGCTTTTGTTTGAGACTGTGTGTCGTTGTGGAGGTTATTGGAAGCGCAGGCTCATAGCCCATAACGGCCTTGGCTCACTTGTTTGGATTATCTCACATGTGAAGTGGGTTAGGATAGTGTGTCACTCCTCAGATAGGCCAGTAAATGGACGGGTGTGTTTGATGAACTGAGTCATAGCCGCTCCGTGGTAACAGTGAATGAACAAAACTAAGATAAAATAATATATGCCATTGTTTTATTCAATTGTGTAGGGATTTTCTTCAGCGTATATATTTTATTAAAAATAAATATAGTCCCATATATATGTATATATTATATTTCGAAATACAATCTTCATTCGCATTCCACTGCTCTTAAGTATTTTTTGCAAATGAAAAATAATATAAAATCAGAAATCTAAATATTAAAATATGTGTTTCTGTGGAATGTAGTACTGAGAAAAATTTAATTAATTTAAATAAGGAAGAATCTAATGATTAATAATATTTAACAATAATTTTCGCAATGAAAAACAGACAAATTATTAACCCTCTTTTCATTTGAATTGTGAATTTGCTTAGCAATAATTCCTTTAATTTAATGTACCAGATTTTTGTTATTCATTATATAGTATATACATATTTATATAATAAAACGTAATTACTTGCGGTCAAACATTCTTCTTCACATTAACTTTACGCATTCCATATCCGAGGGCATCGCAGTTTGCAATTGGCAGCAATCTCAAGCATACATCACAGTCGAGCGGTAAATTCCACTTCTCCACTTCTTGTAACCAAGATTGGCAAAGCATAGAACTTGATTGCTAGATATATGTACGTATATGTATGTAGCTGTACATCAATTGCGGTATATTGACTGTAAAACAAAAAACAAAGCCAACAACTAGTGTTCAGGTGCTAATTTTTGCGTGGCAATAAATAAAAATGGATTTTGAAGGCTGTCAGAGCAGTGACCGGCCACCCGCTGCAGCAAGCAGCCAAACCAAATACAACAATCAAAGCAAACAGCTAGCCAAACACACACACACATAGACACACACATTTATTGAAAACAGCTGGCTGGGGCTGGGCGAGTAAACTTTTGAAGGCAACCCGCCTCGATGACGCCTCAGAAATTGCAACGGGCACAACGTGCTGACGGCATAGAAATCGAATGCACGTTACGCCTAGATCAATGCATGGCTCGTTAATACATAAACTTAATCGAAAATAAACATATTATAGGCAGAACTTGTTTTTTTTTTAACTACTATTAACTTTTCCATAGTAAATACAGTATACAAAATATTCTGAAATCATATATGAAATATATGAAAATATATTTATTAAAAGAAAAATATATATTTTTAAAGTATTTATTTAAGTTTTTAAATACTTATATAAATGATTAGAAGTATTTTATAAAATATTTTTAAAGGCAATTAGCATTCGAAATTGAAGACATATATTTATTTATTTCATATATTTCATATTTATTTATTTCATATATTTATTTGATTTTTATTTATTTATTTTTTCAATTATTAAATTCATTTTTTGCTTTTCTTTTTTAAATTTAATATATATCTATCTATATTATGATAAATTTTTCTTTACTTCTGTTAACCCTCTGCAGATAAAGGCATTGTAGTTGTATAATATTATTATTGTTATTATTATTATTATTATTGTTATTATTATTATTAACAATATTTATAACGACCCAAAAAGCTATCAATATTATTTCGTTATAGAAAAAACGTCGAAATAAATAAAAAACATGCAAATCCAAATGATTAGAAAATATATGCACATATTAAATTAAAAGCCACTGAATAAATATCAATACGCTTAACGTTTATTTCAGTCTTATTTAAACATCATTAGCGCATCTCGCTCGTTCAGCTATTTTCTCAGATCTATGCCATTGCAATATTCACGTTCAGGTTTATTCAATTTCTTACGCCGTCTGCTGCGCTCTTTTTATGCCGCTTCAGCTTCGTGTAATTTTCTTAGATTTATATTATATATATATGTATATATTTATTTATATAGCAGAGCTTTAAAGGTCACTAGTTGCTGGAGTGAGTGTGGCAGCAAATGAAAATTGCATCAGTGCTGCACCAGGCAAGTTCGTGTCTTAAGTCTTTTATTTATAGGCCAATGGAAAATCGCTCAAGCCAAAGTTGAGCTAATTAAAGCAGCTGCCGAGTCGAGTGGCTCGAATGGATTCAACTCGAGCCGAGTTGAGTGGAGTCGAGTCGAGTCGAGTCGTGTCGTGTGACGAGCATGGCTATGGCATGGCTACTGCTGCAACTGCATAGATGTGCTTTGTTGTTGGGCAAGACACTTGACTTGGGGCTGACTTGCAGGTTGCCTCGCCGGCTGGCGGTTTCACTTTCAGCTGGCTTAGAATTCACCTGGTCTACGAAGTCGTTTAGATTTTCAATTTTTCGCAATTCTCCCGGACGAAGTAAACAAGTTTCTGCTAACTCAGTCTAGCATTTGCTTTAAGCCAAGCACAAGCACAAACACAAACACAAACACAAATACAAATACAAGCGCAGCTAACATTTGATCAGCATTCGCTGCAGTGCTGTTGCTTGGCGCTTAGCGCCTTTAGAAGTTAGTATTTAGATAAGACGTGACCATATGCTAGCATTCATAATTCAGTTTTGTCTGCGGTTTTGTCGCAAATTTGTTTCTTGTTTTTTTTTCTCTCTCTCTTTCTGTTTTTTCTTCTTTCGATTGTTTGAATTTGCATAATTGCGCAAGAGTTGTTCACCGCTCATATGCTAATTGTGAACTTTGAGGGGATTCATAAATGATATTGTACAGTTAGAAACGTTGTGTGCTTAAATGTTGATTCAAGACTAATGAACATCTAATGATAATGAGGCAGGCAGATCTTACAACTTCCTGGATCGTTTGTGTAATTGGCGAGAGTTGTTTGCACTTAGAATAGAACCTATCAATATGTGTGATAGGCGAATGTAAATAAACATTTTAATTCCAAAGCTGTTTGCTAAATAATAATAATAGCTGCTAGATAAATAAAGACCGTTTAATAATGTACGCAAATAGAAAACTGTTGACATAATTAATAAATTAAAAATGATAAATCTATATACATATATAACTGCTACTACAAATGGAATAGAACGGTAAAAAAACATGAGATAAAATATATAAAGAAACAACAAAATGCAGACAGCAAACAGAATAGGCAACAAATTATAGCATCATAGAAAAATATTTTTCATTTCTTGCCTTTCTTATAATATATGGCACTGAAAACATAACTTGTCGGGAATTAAGAGGTAAAACATAAAATCTGCAGTATTTTATACTAACCAGTTCAAGCCATGGCTGACCCCATAAACTAAGCATCTTTTTGATGCTAAAATCTGTTATATGACGAATAAATTAAACATGAATTTATAATTGCCAACATTAGATGCAAAATTCATTTAAATTAGTTGACTCCCAGGTATATTTCACGAAATATGTCTAAGACAATGTGCTGGGTATCTTGTAGTCGAGCAGCTTTACTTTTTATACCGCATGTAAATCTGTTTTTCATATCTCTCCATCGAAGCTCCACCTTGAGATTGTTCCAATGAAATTGAAAATTTATAGTCTACAAATTCCATCAAATCACTTTGCTTAGCTCGCATTAAGAGATCTATACCAGTATATAAAACATAATTCAAAAGATGCCCAGCTTTGCTCCATTTATGCTCTTGGAAATTTTCCGTTTTTGTTTTTTTACAAAGGTCAATGCGTTTACCTTGACAATCAAATAGACAATCTAACAAGCCATAAAAGAGACCAGTAAACCCCAGACCCAGACCCTACAAGTTCGACGCTGACGCAGCTGGTTTTTCGCTTTTACAAAAGACAGATTGTGAAAAATGATTTCCAGTTTTTTTTTATAAATTATATCTTTTTTTTTTTTGTCAAATGACAAAGCAAATATGGATTTGAGCAAGACTATATTAAAGCTCTTTGTGTCTGCTTGCATTTACATATAGGCAAGTCATGTGTGGACTTTATTAGCCCGAGACCAGGCAGAACAAGCAAATGATTTGCTTTTAGAATGGACTTCCGCGCTCTGTTCAGCCTTAAGATTTTATTTTTTGCATAAACTTGAAAGTGTAAAAAGATCTGTTTAATGGGTTGAGCGTTTCGCATATGTTCCATTTGATGGCCCATTAAAATGCTCTTGTAAATATGAATAAAAAATAAAATATAAAAAAGAATAACAAAAAAAAAAAAAAAACATTTATCTTTTGGCATAAATCGCGGCAGACACATATTTAAGCTATTATCATGTTATGCATAAATTATAATGGGTCACTTCCTGCCCTTGTTCAAGCTGAAGAGCCAAAGACGACGGGAAAAAGCGCACGAATTGCGTGCTCAATTATGTGACAAAATGTCTGTCAACAAGGCAACAAGTGAAAGAGGCGACTGATCATTATTATCTCATATCATTATATTCATCATAATCATCGCCACCGGACACCAGCTAACATGTTACCCTTAATGAATTTTCGTATTATTTATGGGCAATTTTTCTCTCTTTTTTTTTGTATTTTGCTTTATTTTCTTTTTTTTTTTTAATTTGGAGCCAAACTGCAGCTAACTAAAAGGGGAAGAGTTTGTTTGTTGAGATATTTCAAACAAGTGCATACCCTATATTGTAGTCAAATTGTATCTGACTATATAAGATACACAAATGATTTGTATAAAGTTTGATTAGCTTTTATAATATAAATATAATCCTTTAATATATTTTGTATATTATTTGATTACTTAAAGCTTGAATTCTTCATTATAACGGATTGAACTAAAAGACGTTCATGATATATTTATTTTTTATTTATTTTTTTTTTTTTTCTATTTATTCTTTGCTTACGTAAACTAAAATTCGAATTAGAACTGTACTGTCGCCTATTAAGAAATTCCTCAGTTTCCCCGTTAAGACCTAAACCAAATCTTGAGCTATTCAGCTACAGTTTTCTGAAATTATAAAATATAAAACAGGCTTTGTAAGGAAACGACTTTAATATTATTTTACAATATACTTTAAGATGTATATAAAATTGTTACCTTTGAAATCTTTATAAAAATATTGAATCGAGTCCATGTTTGAGTAATATTTTTAGAACTTATGATTAAATAACAAATCAAGATAATCATAAATACCTAGTTCAGTAACTCACAAATGAAGGCAGGATAAAAAGCTTATTAAAGTATTGAGCTATGTTTGCCTTTGGCTTTAAATATAAATTTAAGTAATAAAACTCGTATTATTTTTATTATTATTATTTTTTTTTTAATTTTCTATATATCAATAATAAAATAGTGTCGTGAATTCTTATTATTTATTCAACTAATATTGAAAAAAAAGCAATTGCTAACCAAATAAGAAAATCACCTTTTTGAGTCAAGTATTCTGAGCAGTTGCCCAACTATACGATACCCTTTGCTAAGCCGCTTGCAGAGCAACAGCAACAGCAACAACAACAACAACAACAATGCTGGCCACGTTGCGCCACATTCATTGTTAATGTCAAAATAATTGGACACGCTTGCCAGTGCGGCTGCTGCCGCTGCTGTCGCTGGCCCCTGAGTAATAGCTGAAGTTGCACCCCAAGCCGGGGCACAGTTGCAGGGCGCGAGGGACTGTGAAGCGACGTTGACGTCGCGTGTGGCACGAAAATTTATGGGCCGCCTCTGGTGGCAAGCGAGATGGAAAGTGCCACTGTGTTGCCCCCTAGCTGTTGTTGCTGTATCTTATCTCTGTTGTATTATTGTTTCCTCCCGAAAAAATGAGTAAAATATTATGTTAATGTTGCTGCTGTTGCTGTTGTTGCTGCTGCTACAGTTGCTGGCAATTTTGTTGCCCGCGCCGTTTGTTATCTTTATGCGACAATGTAGACGTGCGAGTCATATATTATGACAGCTTATTGACACTAAATCAACAGCAGCAGCAGCAGCGTTCAAGCAGTTGAGTTGATCTCTTAAAGAAGTTGAAACATCTCAAGTATTTACCCAGTTTGAGGCGTCAAATTCAGCCCCTATTAACATGCTACCGCCAACTGCCAGACAATTCGCATTGTTGGCGCTTTGTTTGCCACCACAAAAGGAGCCAAAAATTAACATATCGAACAGCATGTTTGTGCGCTAATATTGGCACACACGCTGTCTGACAGTTGGCGGCAGACTCGCGAGAAAGGCCTCCAGAATGACGAGGGTTAAAACAAAAGACTTAGGCAACAAACTTGTTGTCACATTTGACATTTAACAGCCGGCGGTTCAGCTAAAAGCTGATGGAAATACGGTGTCAAAATGTTTTGGCTTGTTTTTTCCTTGGGCTCACATATAAAACATTGTCGGACAGCAAAAGGTTTTTAAGGGAAACAAGACGATTTTCTATGGTTTACCCATGGTGAATGTGAATTTCCCACAGTTTGTTTTAAATTTGAATTTCAGTTGTATGAAACGCATCAATTTTATTCACGCTGCAACTTTTGACGCCTTTAATTATATTGCCTCAATTAACTCTCTCTCTGTTTCCTGTATAATTATCAACACCTCTCTTATCGTTTGTTTCCTGCAGGACCTTTATTACATCGCCTTCGGCTATCCCGAAAAGGAACTCAAAGCGGACATTGCGTTAGTCACAGGTGGCGGCAATGGACTCGGCCGTCAGCTCGCCGAGCGACTGGGCAAACTGGGCACCAAAATTATCATCTGGGACATTAATCAAAAGGGTAAGGCAAATAGACAGAAAGAAAGAGAGCCTTGAGAGAGACAGAGAGAGAGCACGAAAGATACTCATGTAATTTTCGGAACTTTTCAGGCATTGCGGAGACCATTCAGATCGTAGAAGCGGCGGGCGGCTATTGCAAGGGCTATGTGGTGGACATATCAAAGAAGGAGGAGGTCTACAAAGCGGCCGATGTCATCAGAGCTGAAGTTGGTGATGTAAGTATCCAGAGGGGGGCGAACGGGGCTAGGGAAATGTGCACTTGTGGAATGTGCGCGTCAATTGAAGCATAAAACTCTTGTAATTGCCGTTCACAGTTGAGCGCTTAAAATAGTCGACGTAATTGTTTGTTGAGGGGCGTTTAATGGCCAGAACCCTTCTGCTAGCTGTGTGGTTGTTGTTCTTGTTGTTGTTGTTGTTGTTTAGAATGAACACATGTAGGCCCAAACACTCTCGACGTAGCCACGCCCCCGAGCAACACATCTTCTGCATATATTTATGTCATAAATTTTGTTTCAAGACGTGAATTTGTATGCATGAGCGCATTTTCAGCGTGCCACGGTCAACCTTGAGAAGTGCTAGAGAGCGAGACAGAAAGAGAATGAGAGAGCAGAGAGAGAGAGAGAGAGAGCAAGGGAGGGAAACTGGTTGCCACTTGCGTTGCGTCTGGCAATTAATCACAATGTGGAGCACTGGCTGCCTTCAGCTTTTACCTGGGAGGTGGACGGGGGCAAAATCGCAGCCTGCATTCAAATTAATCGCAACCGGCACGAGTTGCCGTCACCGTCGAGCCACAGTGCCACAGTGCCACGCCCATTCTGGGATGCACATTAAAAGTGCATAGAAGTCGCAGTCACTAATTGTGTGACTGCCCCCGAACGCATCTTCACTGCAGCGCATAAATCTTATAAGAAAATACACACATACATACACACACATACAATCTTCAAATTATCCAAGGCGATGTCCAATTGCAACAGGCATGCAATCGTGTCATGGCATTCATTATCACTGTGAATGCAACTGTAAACGCTGACTGCCGCCAGTCGAAGCTCGCCTTCTGACTGCCCACTGCCAACTGGCAACTGGCAAGTGCTATCTGGCTGACTTTCGACTGTGGACAGCCGATAGCCGGCTGCAGTTGCTAATGTGATTAGCGACGTTTTGCCAAAGTGTCGAAAGTCCGGCAAGCGCATCAGTTTTCATCATTCACATTCGCTTTGATGGCTTCCGCAATGGGGCTATATCGATAGACTGTGCACTGAAGATGTCTATATTTGAAAAAGAATACATACTAATTAAAGTGTGGAACGCAGAGGACAGTGATATAATCTTTATAGACCAGACGCGCTCTTCTCGAACCAGTTGTAGCCCAGCATTTATT
>NW_022045891.1:0-28559 GCF_001654015.2 Drosophila navojoa
ATTATGGATTATCAGAACAAAAGAAAATATCATTTCCATTTCCATTTCCATTTTCGTAGAAAGATGACGACGCCAGCCGAGTGCGATATCGACTACCCAGAAGGAAGCATCGAGAATTCCTTATTCAAGCTGTCAGCTAATTAAGTAAGAGTAATAATCAAAACTGTTGCACGCAGTAGCCGCAGCAGCAGCAGCAGCAGCAGTTGCAGTTGCAGTTGCAGTTGCAGTCAGATCTGTCAGTCAAGTGTAGAAATTGTGGAAATGGAGCAGCTGCCGTCCCAGCGAATCCATCCTGGGCATGCTGTGCAATGCCTCTTTTGTCATCCGTGTAAAAGTCAGCAAACGCTAAAGAGCACACTACAACTGGGACCGGGAACGGGGGAGGGAGGGAGCAGCAGAAAGAGGTGGCAAGTGGGAGGCCGAGCAGCGAACTGCAACAACGCGGAGTGCACTTCATGTTACAGAACATTCTGAAGAACATGTTGGGGCGGACACGCCTTAAAACACGGTCTTTGACACATTATAAAACCAAAACAAAAATTCTATGAAATGTTAAATACCCTTGGCGAAATGATATTTATCAATTGGAGTCAATTGTAATGAGGACTTTGTATCATTATTGAATCTGTATTTAAGAGTTTAATATAAAATTTAGGAGTTCATTTCAATATTGTTTTGAATTTTATATAATAATTGTTTAGCTTGATAATACTTAGATTGCTGGATTTTAAAAGTTTATATACATAGATACAGCAAAAGCATTGACCGATGGAAGTTAACCTTCAGCATACTAAAACTTTCAAAATTTTATAGATTGCTTTTTATAAGCTGTTGAAAGGACTATCTATACCTTTCTTATCAACCACAAAAATACTTTCAGACTCGAACAGCCAGTAGATAATAAAGTCAATAATAGACAAAGACTAATCAGAAATGAGATTAGTAAAGCACCAGGCACAGGCTAATCAGAACCAAAGACCTTTCAATTGCATTGAAAAGATTGGAAGAAATTCCTAGATATCATATAATCAATTTAAGCAGATTTTTGTTTTAATTTAATGATACAAAAATTATATAAATACATATATACTATAAGATAGATAAATTTCCGTTCGAATTTCGTTCAATTTATCATTAATTTGTATGGGTCCAACAGTTCAAATCCTAAGGTTAATATAAAGTTTTACTAATTCAGATGTCGACATTGAGCTACTTGATGTCAATACCTGCTGATCCAATATTTATTTTTATTGCCGCAGCTGTATATGGGCATTATTCATAAAGATATATAAATAAAAGAAACTGAAATATTCCATGCAATTATTAATACTAAAATAATTTAAATTACTTTCATGTATGTACATATAAGCATTTTCGCCTTTACTAAAGGGGGAATTAAATTTAGCCAACACTTGCAACTAGCCCGTTTCGCAAAGCTTTTACGCCCGCACAGCGAGGTAGTGTAGCATGAGTAAAAGATGCACAAGAACACAGAAAGTGCTCATACGCCCGAGTGCTGTGCCACTGGGATATATACATACATACACACATATATAGTCGCATGCAAACGCCTCCGCTTGAGCTCCACCCGCTCCTGTTCGGTCAGGGACCCTCCAATGGGAGCCTCTGCCGCTGATGCTGCTGCTGCTGTTGCTGATGCTGCTGCTGCTGTGCAGTCACTCAGCTGGAGCTTCAGCGGGACGCTGGGCTGGCGGCGGGAGCAGCTCAGGACGATGACGTTTCGCATAGGCATAGGCATATGAAAAGTGTGCTGAGATTTGATGCATAATGCACACTGCGAGCTGAGAGATTGAGAGATGCTAAATGGGCACAACGCACACTCAAACTACAGTTGCAGGCGACGTTTCGGTTGCAACAGCGCGTCATCCCCAATGTGTCAAAGTGTGTGTGTGTATGAGTGTGTTTTTGGGTGCGTTGCTGCCGTCTCTTTGTATGTGGTGGAATACTTTTACAGTTTGTTAAACTCTATTTTTAGAGCGTTTGCGACGTGGCGGCCACAAGGAAAATTTGCTTTGCCTTGATGTTGTTTTTGTCGTACATGTGTGTATATTTACATCTCTATTCATGTGTGCATGTGTGTGTGTGTGTATGTGTGTGCGTGTGTATGTGGGGGCGCTTGTTGGCTTAGTTATCGAGTCTGTTAATGCGACGAACACGAATCGAGACTTTAAAGCTAGTCAAAAACATTTGGGAACGACGCTTGGAGCTCCAATTTGTCACGTCGAGTGGCAACAGCCTCCAACAGCATCATCCATAGACCATCACAGGTGAGGCAACAGCAGCAGCAGCAGCAGCAGCAGCAGCAGCAGCGGGGGTGCCGTGTTAATTGGGTGGCGTAATTAAAATGCAGAGAAAGGTAGAGAGCAACAGAAAAGGACAGAGCTTTGGGAGTATTGCAGACGAGATGCTACGCAATTAAGTTAAACTGATTTTCATGAAAGTGCCAATGAGTGCTGCATGCAATGACTATAAAAAGAGTCCTATACATATATATCTATATAGATATAGCTGCGTGTGTGTGTGTATGCATCACATGGGTGTGGGTGATGCCTGGCAAGCTGTTTGAATCGATACGAAACGAGAGTTTGTTTGCCTTCCCACGGCCACACGACGACGAACCCAATGATGACGTTAATGATAATAATCATGATGGCGCTGATGATATTAATGACGTGGATGATTTCTAGCCGCAAACTGAGTCCACAGCTCTGTAACCTAATCGCAAGTCCGGCAGGCGAAGCAACTCTCTAAACAGCCACGCCGCAAAGAGAGTCATAATACGAGCGCAACTAAGTAGAAACAACATTTGCAACTGCAACAACACAGCCGAGCCACAGCAATAGCAACAATAACTGAAGCAAAAACAGTAACACGTAATCAAAACAACCAATTCCAGCTAACGAACTCTAAATGCACTTCACATTGCCGACCATAATCGCATTTTGAGAATGATAAAGCGTAATTAGTGGAAGGCCTCGACGGGGTTTGAGTTTTAGAAATGAAATTCTCCAAAAATATTCTTGTCAATATTTCAAGTCAATTAATTTTAGTTTTATATGCTTGGCCTTAGGTGAGAAACTCTTAAATACGATATGAGTTAAGGCAGTGCGTTTAAAATATATCTAGTCAATATTCGTCAGCAATCAGTAGAGAAATATATACATTTTATATTCAGTAGTTGATGGTCGAATTCGAAGCTTAAAACTTATTGATTTTATATTATACCTATTGATTTATACTAAGCAGTATTAACTTGGATGCATTATTATTTCGCGATTCTCATTTCAATTTTAAACAGAGTATTTGCTGCATTTCCCTGTATCGCTCGTTCTTCTGCTTCTGCATCCACTTTAAGCGTCTATTCGCTGTACTCCAGCAAACTGGTAGGGTATCTCAGCAACTAGTTGCCGGCGTTGGGCAGCAGCTATACGAACAGAGCGACGGACAGACGGACGGCTGGTGGTCAGCGGCGGTAAACGGGCTATATGCCTGTACTATGACGACGTCGCTGACAATCGATTAATGGGCCACATAAATGGCTATCTTCTGGTTGGTTGGCCGATTCGTTAGCCGTATATTGTTGTTGTGGTTGGCGTTGTTGTTGTTGGTGTTACTAGTTGACCAAGTTGGCGCTCGTCGAAAAATTGAATTCGCTTTCAATTTGCATGTTTTTCGTTGTTCGTTTATTTTTTTCTGGTTTTACGTTTTCGCTTTTTAATTTTCGTATGAATGAAATAAGTATAATATATATACGAATTTCAATATATATGTATATATAAATACATATATAATAGATATGTGTATATTTCTATATGTATATTCATATTTGTATTTATTGTGGGCGTTATTTGAATGCGTTCAACGGCGCCGCAGCGACGACGCTTGATTTTTGTTATTTTTTTTTTGTTTTGGAGTTGGCGCTGCTTGCCAATCACTTGGCGACTGCGCGCAATGGAAGTGCTGAAGGTGAGGGGGAAGGGGAAGGGGAAGGGGCCGCGTGCATTGACGTTGGCAAGTGGACAGCGGCAACAGCACGTTGAGGCTGCAGCAGCAGCTGCTGGGGAGCTAAGGTCAAGCCCCAGGCGCCTCGAGCGATGACTGATGAGCAACAGCAGCGACAAGGCGAACATTGTTGTTGTTGCTGCTGCTGCTGCTGTTGTTGTTGTTGTTGTTGTTGTTGCTGTTCGCGCATATGACATCAAAAAGCCCAAATATTGAAAGTGACAAGAAAACCTAAAAATATAAATCGCAAAGCATTTGTTGTTGATGCGCCTACACACAGACACAAATACACACACACACACACGCACACACGCACACGCACATAAGTGGACATTAAAATTTACGTGCTTTTAATTTTCGAAAAATTAAATTTGAGTATGCGGGGGGATCGCTGGTTGGGGGATGGAAGCTGCGCCCGCCGCGATGTCGCTGCACTCTTAAGACCGATAAAGTGTCGAACGGACGCGGGGAGTCAACACACATTCAACAGTGTGTGCGTGTGTGTGCGTGTGGAAATTAAGCAACGACGCATTTTCTTGGCACCAGCTGCAGCAATTGGGGCGTGCTGCTGCGTGTGGGGCGAGCAGAGACAGAGACAGAGACAGAGAAAGAGAGAGGGGGAAAGCGTTGGGCATACATATAGTGCCTAGGGTCAGCAGAAGGAAGTACCACCAGACACTCGTCCAACACACACGCATCAAGGGGAGGCATCGAATTTGGGTCAATGTACAATGCTCGACTCGCAGAGACCACCGAAAAATCTTGTTCTCGTTCCGCTCTGCTCTGTTTTGTTAGTTTTCATAATTTTTTATTTTTTATGAATATTTGAGCTTTTCATTTCGAATTTTCCATCGGAAAGAACGAAAAGAAAAGCAACAAAAAGTCAATACATCTTATTAATTGCTGTTTTGAAACAAATTTCCCCTCCTATGCGTCGTTAATTGATTGACGGCTCGGGTGGAGCCACGCGCACCCCAACAAATGACCCCAAGAGCGAGAATAAAAAAGTGCCACAGTCAATGCAGCTGCCAAAGGCGAGAGTGCAACTGGAATTGCAAAACCAACAGAGCGGAAGTGCCTGTCACTTGGCAGCCACGATCCAGAAGATCTCCCATACAACATAACAGCATAGCTGAGATAAGACACATGAGACACCATTACGAATAGAATTAGTCGAAGAAACAATATGTAGGATGTCACATTACAGATTGGACACTATCTTATCTGGGGATGAGTATAAAAACTAAGAGCAGCCCATAAAAAGAGATGATGATGCAAATGTTGAACTATACTTAAAGGGATCTATAGAGCCACAAATGGAACTTTCGTTTTCTTTGCTCCAATAAAAGTTAAGTCTTAGAAACAACCATATTCAAATATATACATATATATATATATATATATATAAATATATACAAGACTTATTATGATTTGTAGATAGAAACAGAAGCAACACAAAAATTTAGAACTTGTTTATTTTATTAATGCCACTACACTGTACACAACTCTACTACACAACTACTAGATTAGTATTTAATTATCTATATATTAGTTATATCACATATATCATACACTTTATTATTTTGTATTTCTCAAACAAATTTTAATTTATTTAAGCAAATTTTTATTTGCTTTTTTATTATTATTGTTATACTGTTGATTATTATTTGGTTGTTTTAATTAATTTCCATTTAATCTGTCTCTTAACCTTAGTTTTAGAGTCTTATAGTTTCACAAGAAATTTTTAATTAATTTATTTTTATAATTATTTCATATATAACCTAAAAAAAAGTTTATTACTATGTAGTTTTAAACTGTTGATTATTTTCTGGACTTTCGGTTAAATTTCCAACATTAAGAAATGTCTATCAAAACTTTTGAGTCGTTCTATAAAGGGAGCTTCGCTAGACATTTACATGTCTTATAAAATTGGACTTGTGCCCATAACAATGGGGCGTTTGTGTGATTTAGATCTTGTTCACCTTATAAAATTTCTTGGTTTTGAGTATGACCAACTGTGTAATACTCGCTCAACTTTGTTATTATAAATTCCAGTAAAAAACTACCTGAGTCGGAAGTCATAGGTACATTCAGTGACATTCTTGTTCGCAAAGAGAAAGAGGCGTGACTCCAATTCTTGGCCAATCCATAAAGAACGTCACAGCTCACTTGCCGAAATTCAACTTCAAAATACACTCCAGCAACCCAATAAACTCTTATTCCATAACGCGCACGAGTAGAAATACAAATCAAAGGCAAATCCCACATTGTGTCTTCTCTTATTTTGTTTGCCCAAAAGAAGGCCACACTAGACTCTTTGCCATTTTTGGGGTCACGCATAGAAAACTATGGAAAGCGGCAACACGGCCTGCTCTGATCGTGAAAACAGTCTAAAGGCTGCCATGTTATGGCCATGTTGGGTGCATGAGTTGGCCGCCCAGCCATGAATTGACAATCCAATGCGGCACGAGTCGGAAGTTGGGAACAACGATAACGAGACATTTTTTCCATGCTAACTGTAACAGTTACAGTTACAGTTGCAGTTCAATTTACATGGCCATCAATCATCGTCAAAGCCGTTCGAGCTGAACATGCCAAAAACGGAAAAAAATAATAATACCAAATTGATTACACTGTGTGTTTTGTATAGTCCAAAAACAAATCCGTTAAGACTGAAGACTTAAGCTGGCGGTTTCCAAAGCGCCTTTTGCCATGTGAAATTCGCACATGAATAGCAATAGCAAAAGCAACAGAAGCAACAAAAACAATTTTAAAAGCCCCAGACGCCAATGGCATTGTTTATTAAACATTTCAGAAATGATATAGCCAAGTGATTTTAATTATTATTCTTTGCTGCTCTGCTGCCGCTCGATGGATGATCTCATTTTTCAATTGAAAACTTTGGGCAGCTCATGTGAAAAGTTTTTGTTTATCGCATGCGTAATAAATACATATGTATATGTGTTTTATAATCCAGTCGAAACGGCTGAAGGGGTCCGTCTGCCTCTAGCCAGGGCTCCCACAGACTCCCCCGACTGCTGCTGCCGCTTAGCTCAGCGCGCCCCTCCCCCGCCACATGCCAGCCACGCACTGCATGTCCATTTAGCATAACTTCTAATTAAAAACAAAAACATTTGCAGCACGCATGTTACGAAACTCGGAGGCACCACAAAATGTTGCATGCAAATGAAGAGAACAGAGAAACCACTTAAATAGCTCGCATCTAGATATGACGCACTCATAATACGCTTTTATTGCATTTTGAATAGCCAAAAGGTTTCAAATGATAATTAAAATAAATGACAGCGCTGAACAAGACATTTTACTTCCCGAATACCTGGTGAAAAATATTATTAAAATTTGCTTAATTAATAGGAAATATTAATAATATTTAACTCTGATTACATATTGAAAACCTTTTCAGCATTAACAGCTATCGCATGTACATACATACATACATATGTATGTATGTGAAAGCATTCAGTTACGTAAATATATTGCCATTGGCACACGGTAGGAATATAAATGAAGGTGTTTCTAGATAGGTACTATAAGTGTTCTGAATTCACTATAAATGAATACCTTTTATACATACATACGTATAAATCTTGCATATATGTATATACGTATTTATATGTATATACATATGTACTCGTGCTCGATTTGAAGTTGATTTCCCCCTTTTATTGACGCTCTTTGTATTTGCAGTGCAAAATTCTGATATACATATTTATTTAACAGCTCATTTTGTCCCGTTATTTGACACAGTTGCTTAACCTTAAGCTAAGCTTTGAGCTTTGCCTATTTAGCAGCCGGCAGCAGTGTAAACAGCCATTAAATAGCCAAAAAGCCCGCTAGTTATCCCTTTATTCTGCGAACTATCGCTCATTCTCAATCTCTCCCACTATTCCGCCCCTCTGTCTCTGTCTCTATCCCCTATCTCCTGGCCACTTGAAAAGGGGCGTATGAAATTAATAGACTCTCCAAGTCGCTTAATTATCGCACTCAGCAGACATTTTAAAATGGGCAAATGTGTTTCTTTTCATTTTTTCTTCTTTCTTTTTCTGTTGCTGTATCCTATTGCTTGCTGTAGTTGTTGTTGTAGTTTCTGCTTTATGCAGCCATTTCCCTAGCAGACATAGCTCGACTTGTTGTAATTGTAATAGTGTCCGTGTGCCTCTGTTGTTGTTGTTGTTGTTGTTGTTGTTGCTGCTGTTTGCTTTATTAGATGATGATAACTTGGCTAATGAGTTGTTGGACTGACAGCGGGACTGAGCGAAAAGCCAACGACATTGTGTTTTGTGTTGGCTGACCAAAAAGACCAACAGACCAACAAGCAAATACAGTCAAAACAGCAGCAACAACAACAACAACAACAACAACAACGAGTTTATTTGAGCTGCCCGCGCATTTTCAACGTTTTCATCTTGAGAATTTGTAATTTTTTGTTTTGCTTAACGCTTTTGTGAAGGTGAGCAACGCAAAAATTTCAAAAAGCGCCAAAAAAGAACCTTTTGTGAAGATCGAGTCAAGCTTAAGGTTAAGCGGGTAGCTAGAAAAACAACAGTTAGAGAGCAGCGATAAGTGAACTGCGCTGAGCCGCTGCACCGCGCAGCGGCTGAAACACTTGCGCTTATTTGAATAGCTATAAACGGGTTCACAGCGGACCATTAACCTGAGCTATGGTAGTAAGTGGTTATAAATATATAATGCATCTGTAAATGTATCTTTATCTGTATCTGTGTCTGTGTCTATAGCTCAATGACAATATGTGTCGCCTAATCGCTCGGGCAGTTTTGGATTTAATTTAGTTGCTTCATCACACACTGATGGGCGTGTACATTAAACTGTACAATTTTATGCCTATATTTAAATATTAGTTATATTTAAATATTAGTTAGAGTCTTAAGAGCTGTCACTATACATATGTAGAAGACAACTTGTTTAGTAAAATATACAAGCTTTGACAAATACAAAATTATTAAAGACTTCTTAAATTAAATGAAAAATAGTTAAAAGAAAACTAAAGCAACATTTGTTTTTATACGAATCAATTTTGTGTCGTTATGAAACTTTTGATAAGAATATACAGTATATATACTCATTTTTGCACATACGTATATTATTACATCATGCTCGTTATGCCGCTTGACTTTTCTTAAGACAATAAGCCCAAGTCTATGCATGATTTCTACTGTTCTGCAAATCATATTTATAGCTCATACATATACATATGATCTTGTCGTAATTATTAGGTCAAGGCACCGTTAAGGCCTTTTTGGCTTGGCCTTTGCTCAATTCTAAGCAATGGCTCTTTCCCCAAACTTGATATTGAATTTCCGCAGTCGAATTCCAAGTTAGAAATTATATTATATACATTTTGGACTATTTATCTATCGCCTATCGTTAGTTTGTTGATACGCTTATCAGCAAGGCGAGTGCCAGAGATAAGGTGGGAATTACGCACAGACAGACACACACACACATACACGGAGCAAAGCAAACAAATGTTGTAGCGAGTCAGATAAGCCTGAAAGGTAAGCTGAAAACATAACGAATCGACAACAACAAAAATTCGACTGCGGTTGAGTCAGAGCTTCTTCGACGTGCAAAAAGTCGAATAAGTATGATCGCTTGCTCGATTGGTGCAATATTTTGGCCAGGACTGTGAGCGCACACAGGTAGCAAAGGTAGCAAGAAGTACTGAGAGTTGCACATGAAATGGGGTTGCAAAAACCAGACAGAAGCAGAGCATTTTAAGCCCTGCAGCCTATTTGTGCAGCTGGGCAGGAGGACGTGACACAGCGCCGCTGACTCAGAGTCCCCTGCTCCTGCCCCTGCCCACACCCCGGAGTCTTGAAGGAAACAAGTTAAGTTGCTCGTGGCACTACTCACCCTTCGTCCAGTTCGAGTGGCAAGCGCTTCAGCTCAGCCATATCCAGCTCGAGGCGCAGATTGGCCACCAGGCAGAGCAGGCGATCGCGCTCGATGCTCAGCTCCTTCACCTTCGACTGCAGCACATTGTTCTCGTGCAGCAAGTCCTCGACATTGAATTTGATTTGTGTGGGCGGGTTCACAGGACCGGAACAGAGCATGGAGCTGGCCATGAGCAGCGACTGCGTTGTCTGGTGCAGCAGCAGTTGCTGATTGCTCAGTTGCTGATCCTCCAGAGCGTCAGGCTCGCTGCGCTTTGGGGACAAGGTCTTGTGCTCGGCCTCCGACATTGTTTTAGTTGTGTGGATGAAAACAAACGCGACTGCACTTCATGGACTCGAACAGAACATCGCGCCACGCAAACTCACTCGCGGCCAAGAGAGGAAAAGAGAATACGATCGTAGCACAGTATGAAAAAAAAAAAAAACGAAAAACAAAAACGACTTTGAATATTACAAGGCGAGCGAAGGAATAACACGACGCAAAGCGACGCCGCCGCAGTGTGCTTCGATTTGAATTTAACTTAGTTTGCACTCGCGCTCTCCTCTTGGCGCACACTCACAGAACTAATACTTTTCAATTTAGATTTAAATTATGTATTGTTGCACTTGTGGTGTCGTGTGCTGTTAAGACAACTCTTTATATTTTTGATTTTCATAACATGCGCGAGCGACGTGCTACTTGTTCTCCGGACATCAAAACGAATACACGAATACGGCAGGCAGCATGACCAGAACCACAGTTTAAAAAAAATACAGATTCCTATACGAAATATACCAATTATAATACTGAATTTTCCTCTTTAACTCACCAACTATATTAGGTCTATCGATCAGCTACCATCTCTAATTCATTAAATTGGCGGTATATTTTGTCATTCAAATAATAATGATTTGATTTTATTTAAGAGAAGTATGCTACTACTTTAGTTCCCCATATTAGGATAATTGTAAAGCTTTTTCAATTTTATTTAATGTAATATTTTATATTAGGTTTTATAATAAATAAAAAGAACATGTCAAACAAAAGCCTATTGTACTCAAAATGGTAATGTTACATATTTACTGTATTTTAGTTCCAATCACTGATCAGTGTTCCAATTGAGCACGCAAACTATGCGTATCAAAGGAACTAGTTTTGAAATTGGATAGGCATAACAACTGTTTGGCTTTTTATTAAATTTTATTTGGAACTGACGCTACGCTTCTGTAGAGAGATGTGCTGTAGGAGGCGGCATTGTCATAGTGGTTTGCTGTTGGGATTCGCTTTTTCGCGTGGAGCGCTTGCGCACGCGCTTCGTCTCCTTTGCCCAATCCATTTCATTGTAAAACTGCTCCGTGGCGCGCCAATGCAGCTCCTGTCGTTGAACTAGTTCTACATGCTTTTGCTCAAACTCCTTGTCCGGCGGAAGGAGAAGTTCCCAGCGCTTCGTGGAATTAACGCGTGCCACAGTGCTCAGCACATCCAAGGTCTCAGCGGGGGGCAACTGCGTAGCAGTCATGATTTGATTACGATACAGGAACGGAGTACGCGAGAATCTGTAAAGCTAATCAGATAAAAATATAAGTATTCTGTAAAGTTGATACATATATGTATTCCGTTCTGTAACCTACTATGTAATCCCGGGCACGTATCATTTGCTCTGCAGAGACTCCATTGGCATGTGATAGTATCTTTTCGGGATAGACCACCTCGGATTTGGGCACCCAGTTCCCGTGCAACAGGATTCCCACTTGAGGTAATAGCGCCAGCACCTTGTCCGCGCTGACATGCGGATCGATATGCTCCGTGAGGATTTGCAGCACGTCAGAGAACGAGAGTATTTTGGCATCCTTAAGGAGCACGCGCAACTGATCTAGCAGCGGTAAAGTCTTCAACATTGCCTTGTTGTAGACGGGCACCACATTGGCCGTGTCCACCTGTTGGACGTGCTCGTCGTGCGGCAGCAACTTGCACAGATACTCGCTGGGCGGCAGTGATAGCGACTGATTAGACTGATGGTTGGTGCTGTACAGTTTCTGCCGCTCGAGCTCCGCTGTGGGCGTGTCCCGCGCATGCCAATAGCTCTCGCACCACGGCTCGTCCACGATTCGCTGCACGAATTTGTCGTAGCTGCCGCGCTGCTCCTTGGACTTTTTTGCAGCTGCACCAGCGCCAGTGCCGCGTGCAAACTTGACGGTCACTTGCTGCGCCACCTCCTCATCATCCAGATCCTCCGACTGCGCCTTTTGCTCCGCCTTGCGACGCTTGTCTTCCTTATCGAAGTAGTTCAGCGAGGGGCGCAATTGCACAATACTAGCCAGCGGGGACAAGTGCATCTCCTTGTCTGTGTAAATGCCCACCACATACTTCGAGATGTCTGTCAGGGAACGCGTGCTGGTGAATGCCTGCTTATCCATGATGCCACGCTTGTAGGTGGGTCTCTCAGAGCCTTTGAGTGTGGCATTAGCGAGATTGTTCTTGCCATCGGCGGCTACAGCGAATTGTTCGCCTTTGAAACGATCAAAGTGTTTAGACTCAATGTTCAGAGCGAAATCCACTTTGACTTCCTGCGTAAACGGCTTCACACAGCAGTTGACGATGACGGCATTGTCGTGATTAAGTAGCTCGGTTTTTGTGGGGTATTGAAATAGGTATAGGTTGTCCTGCAAGTTCTTTGACAGAAATACTGGTATTTCCTCCACAATGGGATCATCCTCATCGTCCATTCCACTGAGGATTTAATACATTCAATTGTTTTACTTTGCCTGCAGTGCACAAATCATGCGGTGTTGTTGGCAGAATGACCAAGTATCAATTTCACATAAATACTAGTTTTGATTTCAAATACGACTTCAATATACTAGTAATATACTGCACCGTGCTTGCGGTAGTTCTACCGATAAATATGTCTATAATACAAAATTCGATTGCTCGATTACCCGAAATCGTTACGTTGACCGCGCGATTGCAGCTTTCAACATGTCCAACCAAGAAGTTCATCTACTTGCCTTCTTTATGCATTAAAACCCAGACGTTGTCACACTTTACATTTAATTGAATTAAATTGAAACTGATTCAATTTTACATTGCATATGTGACCTTTCTAGTTTCTCCCACACAGCAGTCGGTTTTTTAACGTGCTTGACCCTTCAGCCAGCGAACATCATGTCAATCACACGATTCCATTCAAAGACATGTGTACATACGTACAGCTGATGTGCAAATATTTTCCATTCCAATGAGATATACGTTGACGGTGGCGGCGACTCGCTTATCAATTCAATTGAAATAATATTAATAACAATAGCTGGCTTTATAATCAAGTCTGTTGCATCAACATGGACTTCGAGTGGAAGCACGCCCCTCGATGACTAATCGCAGCTCAAATTTCCAGCTGCTATCTGCATGGAAACAGCTTTATGGCTTTATATGCTCTATACATATAGCAGAGTACAGTAACCGCATATTGTACGATCATTAAAACATAAAAAATAATTTATTTGCTTATTAAATTGTTTAATAAATATACAATATATAAAATTTCTGGTTAGTTTGCAAGGCATTTGCAAGGCCACTAAAAGTGTTCTCATGACAAAAAATAATAAAACACCAAAAAACTAGTACAAAACTCCGATTATCTGGTAGACAAACGAATTATCGCTCCACACATTTTTTAACTACGTAGAAAAATACATACACTGATAACGAGGTACATTAACACACTTTCTGTTAGTAGACACACAGAATACACGGACTTGACTTGGACATGTCGGTAGAAAATTAAAATTGATTCGTATTTTAAGGCACAACAGGCACTCTGTTAAATAGATATTACATATTAGTCTAGGGGCATTAACGTTGGACAATAGCGCCCAATAGAAAGGCTGATCTATTGGGCATATAACATTTACACATACATATACGTACACATACACATTATTAATTAATTCAAATCGAATTTTTTTAAGCATGCAAAATTTGTGCTTGGCACTTGTAGGACGAGGATGCCCGATGGATTCGATCATGCAATTCCATCTTATGACCAGCCGCCTGTCAGCTTGTGGAACATTTCCTCGTTCAGCGTCTGATTATTTTCTTTGGAGCGCATGGACATGAATATGTAGCCGCCAATGAACTCGTGCACCACTTTGCAGTCGGCGGACAGGCAAGAGAAGATAACGTTCTCGTCGTGGAATTGAATCATCATACACTTGACACCCCAGTTTACGTTCCAGGCTTTCATTGTGTTGTAGCGCCAGGTCATCAGATGATCGCCCGTATTCAAGTCCATGCGCATGATGCGGTTATGCGCCACGCCCAGCAGCTCCTCCTTTTTGTGGCCATCGAATTTGATGACAAAGAGAGTTACACCGAAGTCAGGCAGCGATTGCCACGCCTGAATGTACTTCAGCTTGGCCTCC
The DNA here is from genome assembly GCF_001654015.2 of Drosophila navojoa. The sequence goes on from NW_022045891.1 coordinate 14,361, forward strand.
ATCAGCTGCAGCTGGCGCACATTGGCGTGCGCCTCCAGAATCCGCTGCACGGCCTTGCCGGACAGTTTGCGCAGCATTTTGGGCGACAGATAATCATTGGCGTCCACTGCGCGCGGATTGATATTCAAAGGCGCCGCCTGTGCCTGGGGTTTCTGCATTTGGAGCAGCGAGCGTATGCTGTTCACCTCGCTCTCGTAGCTGCTGTCGGCCAGCGAGCGTCCCTTGGCGGCCAGGCGGCAGGCGGCCATCCATTTGGCATATTGCTCCTCGTTCTCACAGCGCACCCAGTATTCAGTGTTGGGGCTTTTAGGTCCCGCTGGAACCTCGAGCCGTATGCCAAACTTGCCCTGGGCTAAATGCACATCGGGCGTCACCTCGCAGCCACGCAGGTTGATTGTGATGCTGGGGGCACCGCGACGCGTATCCTCTTGGGACTTGTAGAGATGCAGCTGCAGGTCGCGGTACGTGAAGAAGTAGCGCTTGTAGCCCCTCAAAGTGAATACCTGTGGCTTCAGGAAGCGCAAGTAGTCAGATAGCTCGGGGATTCGTGTTATGTTGCCAGCATCGCTGCCCGAGCTGGGGCCCTCCAGGGTGATTTGCAGCTCGTTCAGAGCCGAATCAATGTCGTCATCAGCGCCGTTCTCTTGGCTGGACGACTCAATGCCGGAATCCGTGCCGTGCGGATGCAGATCCGTTTGATGATTGATCTGAAATTGCAGCGCGGCAAACATCAATGTCTCCTCCTCGGTGCAGTCTAGCTCCTCATTAAGTATCGACCACTTGGCCTGCTCGTACAGCTGGTTGATGCGCACCTGATCGTACTTCGGATTCAGGTCAAAGAACGTATAGTACTTGAATCGCAGACAGAGCGTATCGAATTCGCGCACACCTTGCTCCATGATCGACAGCGAGGAGTCCAGCCAGCCGACGTTCATGCGGGCTTTCTGCACCAACGACTTGGGCCGCAAAAGGCGAGCGCGAACATCAGGACTGGGCGAGCGTGGGGAGACGGACAAGTTCTCCTGCAACTCACCAAAGATGGAGCCCGAGTCATAGGGGACGTAGCCATTGTGGCTGTTGTTGTGCCACCAGGTGCCAGTGGGCGAGCTGATGGGTGTGCCCGGTGCAGTGGTCGCACGTCGGGGCGTCGTTGCATACGGCGAGGCTGGAGCGCACAAAAGATTTCCGTTCCCATGTGACCTGTCCAAGCTACCATTGCTTCCATTATAGGCATTTGTGATGGGCACAAATGAGTTGGTGTCTGGCGCAGGATGCAAATAGGCGGTACCATTGGCCTCCGCAACGGGTATCATTTTTTGCGGTAGCTTGGAGAAGTTCTTCTTCAAATGCTCTGGCTCGAGAGGCTTGCAAAATGACAACTCTTCCGGATAGCGTATGTCCAGCTCCTTGCAAAGATTTACCACGGCGCCAAAGGTTTTGATTGAGAAATTGACACGACAATCCAAATAACGTAAATCAGGCATCTGGACACGCAGTGTCTTGTGCATAGGCGTGAAGTGTAGAAATGAATCGGATTGAACGCCAGCCTGGTCGAGGGTGGAGCGCGTGCGCGTTAGCCACATGTTTTTGGCTGGCCACCAGAGCGCATGATCGGACCAATCCTTGGGCATCTCCGGATCGACCAGCTGTAGCATGACGCCGCCTATATGCTGGTCACCGCGCACACGCAACGTTTTCTCCACCTGCAGATCTGTGATAAATATCCGCAGGTTCCAGGTCTTCTCGCCCACATGAATCATCGTGCCACTGTTTTCCTATTTTGGGCGTATTGCCAACACACATAAACGAGGCACAAGCACTAGCACTTGAGCGACTGGGCCAAAAGCTAGAAATGAATAGCAAGCAAATCATTTTATTATTTTTTTAAATCGCTCAATCGATGACGTAATCTACATATGTACATACGCTCTTTCTCTGCCTTCTATCCAATATGCGCGCTGCTTTTGCAATATATACATAAGCGAACGCGAATAGTTTCGCTGCTGGTGCCCTTATCTCGCCCAGATGTTTGCTTTGGATCGCACAGACAGCTACCAGCACTCGCTTAGCTACAGCTCCACTTTTAATGGAAGCTCACCTACTCAACGGGCCTCAATCGTTGATGTTATGCTTGTCGTTGTTAGTTCCCTCGTCGCAATAAGCGCCCAAGGTTATTGTTAGCGTTCTTTCCGAGAAGGTGGAGACGTCGTTGTCGTCCCACGGCACAACAAATACTAATGAATGCTGCAAAATTCCATACACATACGAGCGACTGCGACGGCGGCGGCTACGAGCGGAACAAAGCCAAAACGCCAGCAACTCTAAGCGAGATAGAGAGAGAAATTAATTCATAAATAAATCAGCACGAAGCAGCAACGACGCGACGTGATTTTGGTTGTTTTTTCTTACAACTTGTTTCTGCTAATGTGTATGATTTTCTTTGGCTTGTTTATTTGACTATATACAAATTATATTTGGCCATTCGTATTTGCCCAACTTCTATAATGCGACGTTTATTAGCGTAAATTTATTTTTAGAAGATTTTCACGTTCGTCATCAGCCTTCGTCTGTTGCTAGAGTCGAGCAAGTACTTGTTATCGATTGTAAATTTATTGAAGATCATGACGATAGTATTAATTACAGCAAATAACGTAGATTTCAATACGTTTACCAAAATTATTCACAAAATAAAATTCTAAATATGTATCTTCAAATAATTATCATATATTCCTTTTTATAATTTATTAGAAAGCTGAAATATACGTTGTCAACTTATATCGTGTCTAGATATATCGATAACATTCAACAACCCTGCGCGGACTTAGTCGCATAAATACATTTAACGAACTGACAGTAAGTAATTCTACAGTAAAGTGAGAAATTATAATTTTAAAAATTCAAACTTTATTATTAAATTTAACTTTGAAGGAGTACATTTATACAGATGTTAAGGTCCATGGCAACGACTGCCATTGACACTGCCAGGCACGCACACTTGCCAACGTACTCTGCCTTTCACACAGAATTCGTAAACAAACACAATGAAAGCTCCCGTTCAGCCCCAAAGCGCCAGTCGTTGCGGCGCTGTCTCTTAGAGCGCACGTACTGCAGGAATTGTCTCTCAGCTATCCGAACGCCGACTTGAGTACGCGCCCGTACGCTATCTCGCTCACACATACGTTGACAGTCAATACGAATACCTGTGAACGAGCGCGCTATTGCATGGGCGAGCGTGAGTGTGTGTGCCAGTGTATGTGAGCAGCCAGCTAGGAAAATTGTGCATGAAAAATCAGAAAAATCTTTCTTAAAAAGACGTGAAAATGCAAGCCATGAATCAAAGATAGCGTATACAGTCCAATCACATAATAAATATCAAACGTAGCACAAACAACTGAAACATCAGAAGTATATAGTGATATTTTAATTTTTCGACTTCGTATTGTGTGTTTATTTAACAGACGAAAAATCGATCCGAACGATGCAAATCAACACAAAATTATAAGTTTTTTTTGGAAATAGTAATGTAAAGATCATAAAAACATTTTTTACGTGTAAATTGATGTATACATTCGTGCATATGGTGTATATAATCAAAACGGCTAATTTCATTAGTAAAAGTTGGAAAATAGTGAGCGGTGGGGAAAAAGAAAGAGAGGTAGAAATAGAGCGAATTACGTTAATAGTTAAAAAAAACGCGCAACAGCCGCTGCAATACGAGAAAACAACAACGACAACAACAACAGCAACAACTATAGAAATAACAGCAACAGCAACAGCAACAGCGCTTAGTCATCCGTGTGAGTTACGCCAGCGCAGTTCCAGCTCTCTGGCAGCACACGGTGCGGGCCTATCTCTGTAGAGTGTAGAGTGTAGCGGCCCCAGGTTAAAGCGCTTGTGACTGACTGCTTGATGATAGCGATTGCATTGCACTACGCCTACGCTACGCCACGCTGTTGAGTCCAATAACAACAGTTATCGCAGTAACCTGTTGTGCGCGTTTGTAGTTCACCTTTCGTTGTCAAACAAACAGAACAGCAAGCAGCAAAACACACAAAAACAAAAACACCGCGAATCGGATTAAATACCAACACACGTACAGGCAGTGCACAAACAATAATATACATATATACTCGTATAACATAATAGACGACTAGAAAAAGTTTACACATTCAAATAGAGACCGGGACACACCTGTTTGCTGCATCCATTGTGCCGAAATAATAGTTACACATATATCTTGTTTCTTATTCAGTGAGCAAATATTGAATTGAATCGTTAAAATGTCGCGCTTAACTGAGGAAATGGTGATTGCCCGTGCCAAGCAATCGGACCTGGGTCTTATTAAAAAACTCAATTGCTGGTAAGTTAAACGAACTATTTGTTATTGGCTTTGGAGTGAAAGCCCAGCCCAGTGATCTCTGTCGAGATCTCTGCCAGATCTCTGCCCGCTTACCGCTTTCACTACACCAGTCGCACTCAGTCAGTCAGTCAGTCAGCCTGACTGACCCAAATCCCTCAATTGCCAGCAGCAACCAGTTTAACCCAAGTTGTCCACTTGCCTGCCTACCCGGCTGTCTGGCTGCCTATCTATGTCGGAGCAGGACGGCTCAAAACGTCTAAGAGCTTTGAAGCCTTTTACTGGTGCAGCTAGGAAAGCACTTGAAGGCTTTGCCTGCTGTGAGCACCAGCCATTCGAAACAGTTATTTTGCAAGTGCATCTTAGAGTTTATTAGCTTATAGCTAACTAAATAGTTTATAGAAAGAATCAGTGAGAGCATAGTAAACTACGTGTTTAAAGGATTTATAACTATATCTTTAGTTTAAGATAGAGTTGATAACATAACGTCCTACTTTGCTCTATTATAATGCATATATTACTATACTATATATTATATACTATATAAATCATAGTATAACATATTGTATCTGCACAACAGTATTAAAAATCATGTTTTATATTGTAATACTTACTATTACTACTACTATTACATATATATTTATTTATTTATTGTAAGAAAGCATTAAATCTGAGTAACAATTTTTAAGCCAGAGCGACAAGGGCCTTCAGTCAAATATACTATAGAAATAATAAACATCCAAATATATACCATAAATTAGAAAGATATTATTACATATCATATAAATATATTCATGAATTAAAAATCCCATTAATCAATAATAATCCTTATTTATTCCTTCAAAGTCACGCAATCTATAATCTTTCCGTATTTTGTTTCTTGTCTTTTTAGGGGCAGTGATCTCACCGATGTCAATATAATCAAGCGAATGCACGGTGTTGAAGTTTTGGCGCTTAGGTGAGTCAAACGATTCTTGAAATTGTATCCAATCGGACTCAGTTATAGATTAGAGGAGCGTTACGCTCATTTCCTGCACAGTGCCTTGATAGATTTTCAAATTCAATTAGGCGCTTGCCATGTTAGTCAAATCTTCACATTGTGGGTGGAAAAGTTAGAATGAGAAAAAAGTGAGAGAAGAGAGAGAGAGAGAGAGAAAGAGAGAAAGCTAATCTGGGTATAAGTTTGTATCTGTCAGATACTTGTGCTCAAATGATGTCATTCGCACAGCGAGAGGCAACGGCATCATCAACAGCCGCAAGCAAGCGAGAAAAAAACTATGGCACGCTCAAGCGCGTAATTAATGCAGAAAGCAACACCAACAACAATATAACAACAACAAAATATGGCATAACAAAAGTCGTGGGAGCACCAAAATTGGCAACAGCAACTTTAAGTCTGCGGGTCCAGTAAAGGCCCAACACATTCGCCCGGGCTATGTGCGTGGGGGCAAGGGCAACATTGGCTGCTACAAATAAATGCGAAATACGAGCTACGAGCTACAAGCTACGAGCTACGAACTACGAGATACAATAAGCTCGCACACAGATACCGCGGCACTTAACACAGATACTTGTGCTTGCATGTAGGTGATGATTATGCCAAGTATCTTGAAGTTTTCCTCTATTGCTTGCTGCTACCTTGTAGATTGCGGCCTTATAAGGCAAACATCAATGCTTTTGATTGTCAAGGTCGTTTCGATCGATTTGCATGCCAAACAGCCTGTCATATGGACAACATATTGTTGCAAAACAACAAACGCATGCCTGAACTCTTACAATGTATTTATTGGCTGTGCATCGCCTTATAAGAACCTAGCCAAGCAACGCGCAAAGCCTTAAACTTGTGTCGAGCAGATGGCGTTTTTGTCGGCGTGTAGGCAGGACATGCCATGAGAGCGCAGGACATTTGTGTCACATATTAAATACTATCAGAGCTCCTTAAGCTATAAACAGAACACACTTTAACGTTCCGGAATATTTTGAAATACATTATAATATAAGTTGCCTCTCTACTGCCTTTATATCTCAATAAAAACTATTCAATATTTAAAGGTCTTTAAGAGCTTTTTTAGTAACCTATTTTACCTTATCAAAAAACCGTTACCACACTCAATGGAGCACCGTATACAAATGAGTCAATAGATACGGCAATTCTTGGGGCACGCCATAGGCCCGACCCTGGGTAATAAATATCAACAGCCCCATTTGTGTCTGAATGGGCTCTCGTTGCATTTAAGTAGAAACCCCTTTTAGTTTTATGTCGCTGAGCAAAGGCTTAACATATTTTCTGTTATGCCCACTTTGTTTGCCATTTGTGGAGTTGAAAGTTGTTGCAGATTATTGAGCTGGCCAAGGCGAGGGTCGTGGGTTGTTGGCAGCTCAACTCCATAAATCCATAAATCAACTGTTTTGCCCCCACGTGGGTGTGGGGTGTGAGCATTATTTGTGTGCCGGGTTGCATGTTTAGATTTCTTTCTGCAAGAACAACACAGAAAGTTTCAGTCGAGAGTACCCGACTATTAGATACCTTTAAGCTCGCACAATCTGTGCTCGCGAACATATTGAATATAATTCAAAGACTGTAGTTCGATGAGGACTTAAATCGATCACATTGCAACAAAAATAAAGTAAGGCTAATTGTAGATTTTATTTAAGCCGGTATTGAAAATTTAACAAAGTAACTAACTTTATTTAGGGGTTTTCTAATACATAGCAATTCGATAGGGCTTTTGATTGATGACACTAAAAAGGGGCCTTTTTGAAACAAAACCAATATATGTGCACAATGAAATAAAAAGTCGGTAGATCTTACATGTTCTGAGATTGACACTTGACCAGATCAGTGGAACAAATATTAATTTGGTACAGGGTATCATAGGATGAACATAAAAATTTTGTATTGATTTGTATTGCGTGTTGTTGGCACTTGACTGGGCTCCGTTAATAGTTTGGCCCGCTCCACTTGAAATCCAAGTGGCAACCTTGAACGAAATTGATAACTCTCGCTAATGTGGCACTAACTATGCATATTAACTCAGTATTTCGTATTGTGGTTTCCCTTTTGCCTATGGTGTGCCACTTTCCGAGCCTATTAATAGTTGGTTGAAATCGCAGAGACTCCAAAATATGTCTTGCCATGGCAATGCACCCGTGTACCATTTACGATCCGCATAGGTATCGCATCTAAGTTTAGAAGCGTCTGCTGTGGTTTTATTTTTATATACATATACATTCTAGGTGCTGTGGCACCCATTGCTACCGAGGCCTCTGCAAAACACCAGAGAGCGAACATTCTTATCTTATCCAAAAAGAAAGATAGAAAAATCTGACTTCTACCGCATCGACAATTTTGTAGTAATTAACATTGAAAGAGCTGCGAGCTACGAGAGAGCTCTGACAATGAAAAATTACAAACTGACCTAGACGCCGGCTACCTAGCCAAGAGAGATGATGACTGGAACGCTATCAATGACGGTGGGGCGACGCTTCGTGCTGTGCTGTGGCTCAATATAATATGTTCTCTGAACAGCCTACAGTTAGGTAGCATTAAGAATGTCTCGAAGAAAGTTGAATTTGTGGAGTTATTGACCTCGCGCAGCAGCTGCTGCTGGGGCACCAAATCTTTTGTATCTTTTGTGTAGTCGACGTCTTTGCATAACTTTCATGTGATTCATGGCATTTAAGCGGAGCTTCCTTTGTCACTCGATATGGTACACTGAAATAAAAGAGGACACATAAATATTATTGAGATATAAACAGAAAATTTAATAGGATTAAAGGAGCTCAATAATATTGAATTTCATATTACGGGGCTAGCGAAAACCCTTCACAACAGAGTATATATTAATGTCCCATATGATGTTCCCAATAAAGGAATTTGATGTTACACAACAGTATGTATCGGGGTGTATTTGAGATTTATTATGAAATCTTAAATGAAATAAATTTCACTTTAATTTAGCGTATGACATAAATAATTTACATTAAATATCCAATTAAAAATAAAAGGAATTGAAGGTATATTTTAAATTTTGTTACATTCAATATAAATCCATCTATAGGATATCATATTTTCTATATGATGCGAAGAAGTAAAAATCAATTTACAAATATTTTCAATATTATTAGATTATTAATATTTAATATGCAAATCTCAATTCTTTGAACTTTAAATTTATTGTAGCGTCAACAAAATATCCACCTTGGCACCCTTCGAAGACTGCACAAAACTACAGGAGCTGTATTTACGTAAAAATAATATACAAAATATCAATGAAATTGGTTATCTACAAAACTTACCAGCGCTCAAATATCTCTGGCTAGAGGAGAATCCATGCTGCGAGAGGGCTGGGCCCAAGTAAGAATTACTCTATTATTACATACTTCTTGTATGTGAATATGAATACTAAATCGATATTTTTGTAGTTATCGCTCGATTGTGTTACGCGCCTTGCCCAACCTGAAGAAACTGGATAATGTGGAGGTGACTCCGGAGGAGGTCGAAGCAGCCATACGCAATAGCGGTCCTCAGCAGGCCGATGATGACGTCTATGAGGATGCGTATGAGCCAAAACAGCAGCAGCATCCACAACAGCAGCAGCAACTGCAGCGCTCCTCTCCTCAGCAGATACAGCAACAGCAACAGCAACAACAACAACAGCAACAGCAGCATCAACAGGGGTATCCACAGCAATCGCCGCAGCAGCAGCCACCGCAACTATCGCACAGGGGCAGTGCGAGTCCCTTAAAAGAGGTAACTAACCTCTCTTTCTGTCTTTGCCTATCTATCTGTCAGTTCATTCACACGCCCACGCCTGCTAATTAGGAATGTCATTGCTGCTCGTCAATTAACAAACTACATTTTTCTATCCTAATTACTAACAAGCCGCCACAGTTATCAAGCCCACTTGCTAATAACTCCGATGGAACGAATAACGGGGCGAATAATGTCAGCGATTTATATAGCAATCAATTGCAAAACTCAATGCCCCCAACACCCACAAAGGTAAATGAACGCAATGCGTTAGTTCAACCTGTTTATGACCTGTACTAATTGAGTGTCGCGGTTGAGAGGGAGGTGTTTAATAAGCGGAGTGTTTAAGGGAATGACCGATAGTAGTATTTATATTAGAACGTTTTTATTCACAATACCAAACTTGCGGAAAGAAAAAAAATGCAAACACGTTACCATATCGACATATATGTACATAAACATATCTTCAATTTAAAGGACTTGGAGATATTGGGAGCCGCTGTCCAAAATATAACACAACTAAACGCAACATTCGGGACTTGCCTTAGGAGACAAGATGTACAAGATATAATTTTATAACTAATGGGGATAGTTATCGACTTCTAATTTGCGCAGGCTTTGCAGGGACCTATAATTTGAGGTCCGTTTGTTTTATGTGTCATGAAAAACATAAGGGCGGACAGACGGATGGACGGATGGAGCTAATTGGACTTGTCCTGATCAATATAACTACTTAGCAGGGGCTGCTGCACCTCCTTCTGTCTGTTACATATCTAAAAAAAAAAAAAAAAAACAAACAAAAAATGGTACCTCATGTTCTTATTAAAATAGATGTGATAAAATATATGCGTAAAAACACCATTCACAGGCATTGCCCAAATTGGTTAAATATTATAGAAGAAACATGTCTTTATGATGTGTTGCTGTGTAGTAGACTAATCTATCTTTAAGAGCTAAACTTACCGAGGTTTACTAACATTAATATGTTTTCAGTCCAAGTGGAGAATTTAGTACTAGTACTAACAAATATTTGGCTTTCCATATTCTTTGATATTTCCCAGGAACCCGCACACCCGCCATCGCCCAAATATAACACCATTACTAAAGAGCAACGCACTTCCTTTCATCAATATGATGTAAGATCCTCTTACTACCAAGCAGCCAACCAAATCAGCCAACCATTTTAGCATTTATTTAATGAGAAATGATGAGCTTGTTGCCGGGCCTAGTCAACGTAGAGTTAGTTGGATTCTCTTTTATTTGCATTTTGTATACACTTGGGCGTGGACACGTCACACTTGAGGCCTCACCCGACGCCCATCGCCCGCCTCTCTTAGCCCTATTGGGCGGCGTGTTACGCGTGAACGAGTCACGCGATGTAGCAGTGGCATGGTTAAGGTTCCTCAGCTAGTCGACTAGTGGGACCCATTGTTAGGCGGGGGCTTGGGCTGGGCTGGGCCGGAGTTTCTAGGTTAAGTCGTGGCACAACAGCAGCATTTGACTTTGAGCGAACATCGCACGTCGAGCAGCTGAGGGAAACTAAGACCGAGACGAGACACATAATTACCGCAGAAGCAGCAAAACCAAAAGCTAACTGATAAAAATAGGTCATTATGTATTCAACAAGCAATGTTAGAAGTGCTGGAAATAAAAAGGGGTTTGGCCCCGTCCAGTAAAGAGACCCTCGGCACATTTTCGGAGATCCAATGTTTTTGTAGTGCTCGCAGTGCTTGGGAACAGCAACAAGCTCAGCATTTCGAGATCTAAAATGGTCTGGTATTGAAATGCCAGACAACACAACTAACGTCTTTTTTGTGCTCCTCTCTCATAAAAAAAATAAAACTAAAAACAAACACACCACGACACTAACCAACACAACAACGATTAGCATTCGCCGGGTTCTGACCAGGAGAGTCCGCATGTTGGCTACAGAGAGACGCGCCCAGCGCCCCTGCCACCCAGCATGTCGACGCACTCGATGAAGGTAAAAATCGCTATTAAAAGACAGCTGAATAGTTAACGAATGATGAAGTTGGGAAGTTGACTATTGTTGATCCTTTTTATTTATGGCATTCCTTTGCCTCTGATACAGGAATACTATCAGTCGGATAGGCCCAGCTATCCAGCGCACTATCGGCACAGTCAAACGGATTTGACTGAATGGGAGGAGCATCAACAGGCACCCCAAGTGCATCACAATCCCTATGGTAGCCAAGTGCAGCTGCACTATCCCCAGCGACGCAGCGCCGGTCCCGAAACGTCGGGAGAGCGGTACGCTTACAGGAATGGAAGTGCGCGAGAGAATGGAGGCGAATGGGACGTCGATGATCGGTCGAGACCTAGGTAAGCAGCCTGATAATCCAATCCGAGTCGTTCGGTTCTAATCAACATTTTCTACGATCCAGGCGACCCGAGGGTCGTTACAGTGATGCGGTTAGTACTGTTTCTGCCTCCGTACTGAATCATTTTGGGGGCTGTCATCGACGTCCCGTGAATCGAGTGAGTAGCCTCTTAAGATATCTCATTGAGATAGTCGACTAACGCAAGGTTTTTCTTTTGCTTTCGAAGAATTCGAATCTATTATCCGCTACTTTGTGCCTGGTCAAAGAGCTGGATTACGGCAGTCTGGAAGTTTTGGAGCACGCCGTGCGCTGTCGTATTGACGAACTGGCAGGGGAATGATGAAAACGTGTGTCTAATCGCATGTCGATTAGCTAATATACTTAAGGGTCCGCAAGATCCGCAAAGGGAACCACGTCAGAGGGACAGTTGGTAAATTTGATTTTAAAGACCAGAAAAAAAGACACTCAGTAACACGACTCGAAATTTTTTAACTTATCAATTTAATGAATTACAACAAATATTTAAACAATACTTGCCAATTGTAACTGTAATAATTGTTAACTTTTATAAGCATCGATAAGCTGCAACTTTTCTAAATGAAATATATGACATACGGGAGATATGTAACGTACGTAGAATATGCATATGATAATTAATACGAATTGTATAAACTAACCCAAGAATTTATACGCTCTCAACGTTCTATATGTACAACTAATTTGATCGTTATTCTAGTGCAATTAAGTTCTTAACTTGTTTTTGTTTTATTTTACACTTGACATTGCAGTTGTGTTAATGAATTAGCAAAGTAAGAAAACAAAGCACAGAGATTGGGATAACTAATGTACTAGCCACACTAGCCTTATTTTGTACTTAACAAGAAAAACATGTAACGTCTAAGGCGTCCAGCACAACAGAATACAATACAATCTTCCTTGTTTATTTTAATAAATTAGTTAAAATGTTTATCTCATGATAATAATAATTTATGGGCCGGACTTTTGAAGCTTGCCAAACCTTTGTTATTGAATAATTGTATACAACAATTTAACACCAATTCTTATACAAACTCGTCCACTTTAAGTCTATTTTCTTTTATAAAAATGCGTATGAAATTAAATAATAGTTATATTAACAAAACTAAATTAAATTTGTTTTATTACGTTTTATTAAACTGCTTCTTGAAAATTCTATGAGAAGCAGTAATTAACGCTAACGCACTGCTTGCTTTCTTTGTCTTTTACAAGCAGTTTAATATCTCGAAAGGTTTGTGTCTTTGCTGAATCCAGTTTTTAGCTCAGCACAAAAACGATACAGCACGTAAAATGTACATACATACATACATCAAAACATATCCAATGCAACCTATTTCGACAGTAACCATTTAGAACACAATCTAAATGATCTAAATTCTAAGGAATTACAAACTATGCTATCTTGCTATAATATATATGCATACATTTTATTACTTATTCCCAATTACCCTTTTGATTGCAAATAAAACACAAATATTTAGAGGGGCTTTACAACATATAACACATAATATATTTATATTTGACTTTTATGTAGGGGTGTTCTGTAGTACTGGGTATTTGTATTTGCTTTTCCTTTTTTTTTTTTTTTTGTCTGACAAGCTTTTTGTTACGGTTGTTTTACAGTTGCTGGAGTTTTGCCTAGCTTATATAGCGTTTTATAGTTTTTTAGTTATTTTAATGCTGCTATGTATATTTTTTAGTTAGATAATTTGTTATACATATCTGCTGTTGCTGATGTTACGCTCTGACAACAATTCTATGCCAATTACAAGAAACAAATCTTTTCGAATATTTTTTTATTATTTTGAGTAATTGATGATGATGTTTGTCTGTTAAATGTATTATTTTTGTTTTTATTATTATGTAATTTCTTCGGCCGTTCTCATTCAACGTCTAATACATATACATATACATAAAAGTTAAGTACAATCTTATGTACTTGAATATATTGAATATTTATGTTTTTTTTTTTTTCTATATTAACTTGCTACACATTGATATATTGAAGCTGCAGTAAATCTTAAACAAATGTGCTCTGAAAAATTGTAATTTAATTTTTTTTTTTTTTTCTAATTGTGCAATTACAAACATTTAGGAGGTGCCAGATTATAAATATAATATTTCTAACATTTATATATTATATATTTTTGAATCAGTGTAGCCAATGTGGTTTTTGAAAACTTTACACACTTAATACGTTCACTTTATTTAATATATATTTAATTATTGTCTGTCACAGCGTCGCGTTCGACACAACAACGTGTGCTAGCTTTTAAATATAAATAAATTATGGATGTTGTTTAATTTTGGCAATCTATGCTTAAGCTCTTAAGAAACTAATCGCGATAGATGTTTTTATCGCAATTGACGCATGTCTTCCAAAATGCTTGTTGTTGTTTGCTGAAATTGTCTTCTATTTCAAACAATGCGAAAAAATGTCTTCCAAACACTTTTTAGCATATACAATGTATATATATTTATATATTTATAGAATATTTGTATGATATATTTATAGAAATATATGTTATGCACATCGAGATATTTGCAATAAATACACTTATTTGATTTATGTCTTCTCCTTCATCATCTGCATCGAAAAACGTTAGAACGCTTTCCTCAATAAATGAGCCTCTGATTTGCAATCGCAACTCATTTTGTATAGACCAAGATATATATATATATATATATATATATATATATATATATATATA
>NW_022045891.1:53433-86633 GCF_001654015.2 Drosophila navojoa
AAACGATGTCAGGACTTGGTTGAATCCATGTCTGGGCGTTGAGCAGCCCTAATTGCTAACAAAGGCAAATCAAATAAATGCTAAACTTAAGGGAGTATATTTATTTTCATTTGTCATTAACTATAAATTAAAAGTTTTTACTCATTTTAATTTTTTAAATAATTTTTAGCGCAAAATGAAAAAGTGGTGCTATTATTTTTTTCGGCATTTTTTCGGCTTTTTTGAGAATTTTTTGAATTATATAAAAACTATGAATATTTTTGTGATAATTCTTTTTTGCCGTAATAACTAATTCATTTCTGCTTATCTGAGTGAAAAAATTACATCAATACATTGATAAATGTGTCCAGGAGAACTCCTCAAACTTCGAATATGCAAGTGGTGCTATTTTATTTTTCGCAGCTGTACATACATATGTACATATATGCTCTGTATGTCTGATGTGTACTGAGAGAAAAATTGAATGCCTGAAACGATTTTCTAAGCGCATTTCATTGACTCTGTATACATCTGGGGTCTCTATTACATGGCCTGAGAGATAGAATTTTGCCGGGAAACTAAAAAGCGGATATGCTTAGTATATACATACATATATTGGAATCTATGTATATTACCTCATATTAAAAATAAAACCTAGATAATGTGCCAAGTATTTCTTTGTATTCAGGCTAATTATTGCGTACATACGATTTTTTGCTGAGTGTTTCTTATACACTGAACACATTGGAAATGGGAATATGGGTATAATGGTTTCGTTCAAATGAATGTAACATGCATAAGGCGACGTGGCAGACCCTTAAGCTCATCGAGCTAAGTTGATATTGCGATCCTGCTTGCTATTATTTTACTGAGAATTCTTCTAATGGATTCAACTGTTTGACAATGTTTCCTGCAGCAAAATGCCTGGTAGACCCCGTGCAGCATAAAATATATTCTTGATATTGGATAAAATATGTATATTCTTGATTAAGACGTCGATTTGGCATTGCCTCTGTGCCACGCCATTCAATCGCAAATCTAGTAAATCAGAAGATCCAGGGAAAATTGAAAAGTTGATTTGTGAATTTTGTATTCATAATTTGAGTTATTTTTTAAGCGTAATTTAAAAATTTTATATTTACAACAATTGCTGCATTGGAATGTCAGCTCTTCGCAGTGTTGAGGGTATCTCCTAGTCGATCACTATTACGTTTTTATTTATTTTTTGCTTAGCGGAATGCGGCACCAAATGATTCCAAAGTTCAATGATGTCGACAAAACGCCCCCTGTTGTAGCGCCAGCTCCATGTTCAGTGAAGTGGGTGGATGATTGCCTGACTTACTGATTGACAGACAGACTGACAAACAGACTGATAGAGAAGCCAAGCGCCAAGCGCAACAACAGCTTTATATATACATATGTACATACAAAATTGTTACTCTTATTACAATTGCGGGTGATCAGCAACTGCGAGCGGTGGTGGTGCTGCTCCAGCCAGTGGATCGGGTCTCTTTGTAATTGGGTCTCGTCGTTATCGTCGTCAATAAATTGCAGCATTAGCTAAATTTACAGTGCGCCCACAGAATACAGAGTGAATTGGAAGCTGAAGCCAAACCATAAAAATGTTTTCAGCTCCAATGGCAACAGGCCAGACTGGTCATTGCGTTGCAGTTTGCTTATAGACGTATACGATAGAGCGTATGTACGATCCGCAATTCACAACAAAAGAAAACGAACGGTCATGATATAGAAATGAGTGCTTACACACATATTGACTGCATTGTTTATGATTAAATGCTCATTTCAGCACTATTTACTGCTGCTCAGCCAAAATGCCATAAACATAAGCGTCGAGGAGTTGAGAGCAGATAAGATCAAAAGCGGCAAGCAAAAGACACTTCGAATCCAAAGTAATCTAAAATTCGCAACATGACTGCGCAAGTGCGGAGTTTACGGTGCGGGACGCTGTTCATAATGCTTGTGATTACTCTAACATTGGCCTGTGAGTACACACAATTGATTCATTGAAAGATAAATGTATATATGTATTAAGATTGATTCGCTGTCTTGGATATCTACAGCGCCAGCGCCCAGTCGCCAGTATAGCTGCATGAGCTACAAGGAGAACGACAATTCACAGCACGACGACGACTATGAGCAGGAGAGCAGCGAAGGCCTCAGTGTGGAGCAGCAGCAGCAGTACCTGGAGACAGGCACCTTGCCAACTGAACCACACAAGCGCAGCTGCACCGAGGGCTATACGTTCTGTTTCACTCTGTGGAATCAGACCTCGAATGGCACACGTTTCGTTAAGCAGGGTAAGATGGAAATTTTTGGGAAAGTTTTAGTGCTGTGCTGTCCGCCCGATTTTCGATTTTAATATTTTTAATATAATCATTCATTTTTAGACTACCCTAGAATGGATCCCGCATGAATGTAGTAAGCAAATGTATAGGGAAACTCTGTATTACTGAACAGATTTACAAGAAATTTTCAGTTTATGAATTTTTTACGATCTACAAGTTTCATTGAGATAGTCTATCGACCAGAAAAGTTATTAAACAACTAAGTTCCCATAGAGGGCCCATACTGCATTCTATGACTGTTTATGCGTGCATGCCTATGTGTGTGTGTCTGTGTGTTTCTTGTGTAAGCAGAAAAACGGGAAGAATCATTGAAACATCAATTCTAAGAAAGGTTTAGATATTTTCTAGTCGAGCAGTCTCTATTAGGTATAGATTTTTTTTTTAAACTCGATCCAAACATATTCCTAGTATATAGGTCAAATAGGCACAGACTGACAGCTCAGCTCATCGTTTTGTCTCCGTCTGTCTGAAGCAAATATATATTATTATACTTTGAAACTTTCTTTCTATGTAGGTTGCTGGAAGGACAACACAGACCGAAACTCCATTTGCAGCCACTCGAAGTGCACCAGCTCGGCACCCACATCCCGCAACAACAGCCTCTACTACTGCTGCTGCTCCGGCGAGCTGTGCAATGCGCAAGTGGCTATCGTGGAGCCAGCGCCGCAAGAGCTGGCGAACCATGTGCAGCTGGTGATCTACAATCGAGCCACATCGCAGCAGCATAGTTCTTTTAGAGCCACCACGCTGCTCACCTGTGTGGGTCTGCTGACAGTCCTCGTAATCGGCATTCTGTTGGCCGTTCAGTATTGTCGCGGCGTCAAGGAGAACAGCGAGCCGGAGGAATCGCCGTTGGCCCCATCCGGACCCGGCTACAGTTCCAATCTGCGAAATGTCGACAATATAAACCTGATCAGCATGCTTGGCAGTGGCAAATACGGCACTGTGATGAAGGGCATGCTGCACGACCAGGAAGTGGCCGTCAAGATCTACCCCGAGGCGCACCATCAGTATTACGTGAATGAGAGGAACATATACGCACTGCCGCTGATGGACTGTCCGGCACTGCTCAGCTACTATGGTAAGCCTACAGCAGAAGGCATCCATCAGCATTGATTCATTGTTGTTCCCCACTTAGGCTACGACGAGCGCCGCACCATGGATGGTCGCATGGAGTACCAGCTGGTGCTATCGCTCGCACCACTGGGCTGCCTTCAGGATTGGCTGATTGCCAACAGCACGGACTTTACCCAGTGCTGCGGCATGCTGCGCTCCATTACGCGTGGCCTCTCCCACTTGCACACCGAGCTGCGGTTAGGCGAGCTGCACAAGCCCTGCGTGGCCCACCGGGATCTCAACTCGCGCAACATTCTGGTGCAGGCGGATCTGAGCTGCTGCATAGCGGACTTTGGATTTGCACTGAAGGTGTTCGGCTCGAAGTACGAGTACAAGGGCGAGGTGGCCATGGCCGAGACCAAGAGCATCAATGAGGTGGGCACACTGCGCTACATGGCTCCGGAGCTGCTCGAGGGTGCCGTCAACTTGCGGGACTGCGAGACATCGCTCAAGCAAATGGATGTTTACGCCCTGGGCCTGGTGCTGTGGGAGGTGGCGACACGTTGCTCGGACTTCTATGCTCCCGGCCAAATGACGCCGCCCTACAAGGCGCCCTACGAGCAGGAAGTGGGTCCGCATCCCACATTCGACCAGATGCAGGCTCTAGTGGTGCGGCACAAGGCACGCCCACTGTTCCCTGCCGGCTGGGGCGGTGGTGCGGCTGCCAAGCTTGTGCGCGATACCTGCGAGGATTGCTGGGATCACGATGCAGACGCCAGGTTGACATCGCTTTGCGCCGAGGAGCGTATGCAGGAGGTGTCCAGCTTGCGCCCACGTCTCCAAACGCAGCCGGCTAGTCCGCTGCTTAACACCAACAACTTGGCCTCGCCGACGGCGACACTCGTTAACACAATCAGCAACACGACAACGACAACGACAACGACAGCGGCTGCAGTGCATCAAGCCCAATCGCAGCTCTCGTCAGCCGATGGCGGACTGCTGCAGCCGCCGCCCAATCAGCAGTTCCCCACAGAGAAGAATCACTTGAGCTACGCTCAGCCTCAGTTGCAGCCGCACCTGCAGGGGCGCAATCCTTGCCAGGAGCGCAATCTGGCGCCTCAGTCACTGCGGACGCCGCCTGTGCTCGTGGAGCGCAGTAAGAAGCACAGCTTTCAGCCCCAGCAGGAGCAGAGCCTGTCCTGCCTGGAGGACGACGTGAGCGTGGAAGAGCTCATTGCCAGTCGCCAGCAGAAGCAGAACTCAAGTCTGGGCCAGGGCTTTCCAAAGCAACAGAACACAGATCAGAAGTTACGTGGATGGCATGGTGTGCGCGCCCTGATCCACAAGAAACTGTTTCGCAAGGAGCACGCCGAGGAGCTCTGCAGGCAGCTGCAGCTGGGCGAGGAGAAGTCAAATCTCGTGGCGGCTCTAAAGAGCATGGACAATGCACAATTGGCCAGTGGTCTCAGACGACCCAACAATCTGGACCTGAGCCCCCTGCAGTCACTGGACAGAGCCAATTTGCTGCAGCTCCGCAGCGCGGAGCAGCGTACCGGCACACCCGCTCATATAGTGCCACGTTCGCTGTCCAGCAGTCTCATTAAGCACATTAACTGCAATGGGAGCATTAGCCATAACCAGAACCACAACCAAAACCACAACAACAACAACGAGAACGAGCTGCACATGCTGTCCGGCTCCAGGGCTCCAAAGCGACGTCCCGGACACCTGCGCACAAACTCGCTGCTGGTGACCAGCAACAGCGGCAACCTGCAGACGCCAACAGAGCAGCAAATGCGTCGCCAGCACAGCCTGGAGGTCTTCCGCGAGGTATTCAGTGGGCATGGCAGCAGTGAACGACTGCGCGATCCCAGCGAGCGGGTCAAAACGCCCGGAGATGTGCCGCCCTCCGTGCGGAAGGCTCGCGCCTCGAAGACCCTGAGTCTATACGATGATCGCATGATGGACTCGTCGCTGTTAAATATACTCTAGCATGAGGAGGTTCTGCTGCTGGAGCTTTAAGTCTATCATCGGCAGCAGAACTACATATTTAGTGAACTCATATCTTAAGTATCATCAAGCCCACATATTCAGCGATAGCCATACGAAGAGCTAACGGCTCTCGACCTGATACCTAAATCCGATATTGAGAAAAAAAAACATTCACACATACTCACACAGATATATCTAACAAATATATTGTATTTTTCAGAAGCATAATCCACAAATTCTCGCTCATAGCAGATAGATCCAGAGAAATCTAGAAGTATATGTATTTTTCCACCAATCATCGTAGTGTTTAGTGCGGTAAACAACCAAAGTCCTTATAGGTTAGAACAGGATGCAACAGCATAGTACGGAGTAGAAGTATATAGAAGACTAAAGAGCAGGTAAATCAGTATAGGCGAGATATTTTTGACTTGAACTGGACGTTAAGCAGTCTGATTATAGTGAAACGATAGTGGTATAGAGGTTAAGTTCTCAATAGAATTGAGCTTACAGGGCATAACTGTACCCTGGCTAGGTTTACAGTCGGTTTAGAATCAACCAGAATGGGGCTTTCAGCGGGCCAACAGGTTAGGAAAAGATTTTTAAAACTATAAACCCAAGCATATATAACTAAAACAAAAGCATTTAGACTTATTACACGATTATATATAAGTCGGCTGGGGCTGACTCTGCGACAGAAAGCTAACTTAAATGAAGAGAACGAGAAGTATGCAGCCCTGAGTGCAGAGCACACACACAGCAAAAGACACGCCTATTATACGAACCCATTCTAAACCAACTCTGACACCACATAAAGAATTTCATGCGTATGCCTTTCTATTGTATTCAAACTTAGATTTGGATTAGGTTTCTTTATCATTTACGTAGTACATGTAGACCAAAACACCCGCAGCCTTTTAATTAAAAAATACATTTATATATATACATATATATAATTAAACACTAGTCATATGATTTACCTTTACTATAAATATGTTTAAGAAACGTTTATTTAACTTCATTTATTAAGGCAAATAAACAATGAACTCCAGGTGTACCCGCCCTCACTTCATTTTGCATTGCAAATCACGCAGGTCGCCGTCTCAGCTCGATCAGCACCGGAGCATTTGGCTTGTTGATCAGCAGAGTTTCAATATCCAGCTCGACATCCGTTCGGCCCCGCCAGATGAGCTCATAGTTGCGCAGCAGCTGGATGGAATGGAATTTGAATTTTAAATTTGTTCTCTGTCGTATTGTAGATAGATAGAGAGATAGAGATTACCCTCAACAGCAAGACGTGCATGTTCTGTTCGGCGAGGCGGCGAGCGATGCAGGCGCGCATGCCGTGTCCGAAAGGCAGGACTAGATAAGGATTGAGAGCGCTGCGCTGCTGCAGCCAACGGTCTGGCTGGAAACTTAGAGGATTTGGAAAATGTTCAGGTTGGCGACACGCAATCATATTCTGGGTCACAACGGTGGTCTGCACAGGGGGAAGAGTTTAAGTAATGTATTATTGTTGGCATTCTCAGCTCCACTTACTCCCTTGGGCACAAAGTAGCCACTGAGCACTGTATCCTGGTTGAGGACACGGCCAAAGCCAATGGAAATGGGGTTTAGGCGCAGCGACTCCTTGAGCACTGCACGCGTATATGTAATCTCCGTGCGCAACGCATCCGCGCTGAGCGGCTCTTCAGGCTTGGGCAGCACTTTGACTGCCTCCGCGTGGAGACGCAACTGCACTTCAGGATGCCGTGCCACATGGTACAGCAGAAACGCGGAGGCATACGAAGTAGTGTCAATGCCAGCCAGTAGCAAGTCAGCCGCGGTGCCCACAACATCAAGTCGATCTAGCTGAGGATTCTGCGCGTAGCTGGCAATCAGAGAGGATCGGAATGAGCTTCCCTGCACATTTTGCTCCAGAAGCTCCAGGGCAACGCTTTCCATATACGCTTGAGCGCGCCGCAGCTTCCTGTAACTGGGCGTTTCTATGAAGCGCCACAGCTGTAAGCCCTGGTCGGTGGGAAGAATGCAACTGTTTGTGGTCTCAGCGGCATGCATGAGCTGTGTGGAGCGGGAGTTGGCAAGCTGCTCCTCGGGCGAGAATGATTGGATGCGTAGTCCAAAGGTCAACAGGCAGGTGACTAATGATTGCAATGAATGGATGGAATTGATTATTGGGATCGGCTATAGATAACTGTGCAATTCGCTCACGTTCCAAGTTCAGTCTCGTTAGCTTGGGTAGCATATCGATGGCTGCGCCAGCTGCAACCGACTGTTCCAGAAAGGTCAAGAACTCTTGGGTCACTGCGTCCACCTCACGCACGAAGTTGCGCACACTTCTTGGAGCACTCAGCTCCTTCTGCAGCTGGGAGCGAAGGCGCCACCATTCGGGTCCGTTTGTGGGCAGCAGACCCGTGGTCTTGTAGAGATGTGGTCGCTGCTTGCGGTACTGGGCTAGGGCCAGGTGACTGCGTCGCTGCGGACAGTCGCGCTCGTTGAGCAGGGTCGCAATGTCTTTGGGATCGTACAGCCAAACAATTTCCTGACCCGGCACCATTGTCTCTCTTACAATAGATCCGTATTTCTCGTACTTATCTTGGCCAGCCTTGTGCAACTGCAGCCAGGAGTAGGCACCAACGCCAGGCATGTAGTTGTACAGATTACCCAGCCCAAACGGACCTCGTGGCCCCGGCATCGCCTCAAATGGTTTGGCGAACGTGCACTGCCGCGAGTTGCAGCAGATTTTCAATAGCTTCGTCAGCATTCTGGTCCGCTCAGCTGCGCTCGCCGTCGTTTCCCGAAAATAACTGAAACAGACTTTTACGATGGGTAAGCATTTAGGGTTTTCGTTTCTTGTGCCTTCTTTTGTTTCACTTGTCACCGGAAAAGTAACAGAATTCAATAATCTGCTCGCTTTAGAGTCGTGTTTACCTGTGATGCAGACTTCTACCATTCGTTTACCTGACGAGCGAGGTGTAGAGAGAGAGAGAAAGGGAGAGAGAGCGTGCCTCAGCTGAGCTCTTAAGACTGCTTCAGAGTTCTTCATTAATCGAAAAGAAACGTTGTATAGTTATAGGCGTCGGCGAATAAAATATTTACATATTTTCTGTCCCTGTCCAGTAGACAGGATAGACTAGCAGCTCACCTAAACCATCGTGCATACAATTTTCCTATTAGCCGAGGGTCCTAGTTGAAAGTGCGTTAGTTTTAAGTCAAATGAAGTCCTCTGGTCTGCCATGGTTCTGGTAAGCGTTTATCATGCAGACGTTACAAAATGACACTTAAATCAATTTTAGGTTATGTACAAGAATCAATTAAAATAAAATCACAAAACCATTACATTCTGATTTCCCATTTTTAATGGGTTCAGGATATAATTATATATATTTTCAGTAACACGCAACAGTGTAGTTAAGTTTAGTTACATTTCCTTCTTCGTATTTTTGTAATTTTTGCCTCGAAAATGTATTACATAAAGTCTGAGCTCCAATAATATAATTTAGTGTCGAAAATTAATGGAAACGTTTTCAGATAAATGAGATGAGATAAATTAAATGAACAATAAACTAAAAAAACACAAAAAAAAAAAAAATAAATAAATACAGTTCACTTGTCTTTTGTTTTTAATTTACAGACTGGACAAAAACTTATTTGAAATATCAGAATGTTGCGTGGTCACGTTTTAGTTTATCCCGATTTCTAAAACTATTTAGCTTTTCCAGAATTTTCACATTATTTATATTTAAATACTTGTCATTTTTGCATATAACTTGATGGTTTGTTCCGATGTTAAGCACCTATAATTTGAATCTCTATTCCATAACTAATCTTCTTTCTTGTCCTCCTGTGGCTTGGCTTTTACCTTCTTTTCTTTAATGCGTCTCACCTTCTTCTTATTTATGCTTTGCCAGATCAGAAAGATGAAATTGCCAAAGAATAAGAGTAAAAAAATTAGAGGTACAATCAAAACTTCCGTAGATTTTCTAATGAGGTAAAACATTCCAGAAGACTTGGACACAGACAAATGCTTAAAGAGGTTGGGCTGGCTGACCAATTGCTCCGCATGCCAAACGGCCACATCTAAAGGCTTCAGTTGACGTGTGCGATAATTGAGTTGTGCTTGCTGCATTGATTCCAAATAGGAATCGTCCCGTATCAGTAGCTTCAGAGCTGCGGAGAAGCTATTGACTGCAAAGTCACTGGGTGAAACTCGAACTCCCAAATGACGGTCCTCCAAGCGCTGGGCATTCTGAGGTACAAAGGGATAAGGAGTTGAAATATGTATATAAATGGATGTTAGCTTACATTGATCTGATCCATCAGCAAGGGCAACACAATAATTGGAACCGCATTGTAGAGAGATTCCTGGATGCTGAAGCTATCTCCATGACTGAGAAATACTTTTACATTGGACTGAGCTGAAATCGGATACAAGAATTGAGATATAATCCGAGTTGAAGGAGACTCTCAGCTAACCCAAAATATTTTGCTGCATATTTTCAACCACGTTGATGGCCCTCAGATTGTAAAAGTTCTCGGACAACTGCAGCTCCTTCACATTGTTCACATTCCAGAGGAAGCCGAACTGGCCGTACTCCCTGATCATGGTTTCAATCGCCTGAATGCCCAAGCCATACATCAGCTCAATATGGGGCAGATTTATGTAAATGATCCCCTCGGAAAAGCGATCTATAAAGTCCTGCGTGCTGAAGGGCAACGGCTCCGACTCGGAGAGAATGTGCAAGCCACCCACCTCTATAACGTTCGGTGGCATGTTCTGCACATAGTCCAGGACCGGATGCGTGTTAAGCAGCACTACCTGCACCTCAGGATTGAAGTACCCGTTACCCAGCATGCCGTTTAAGACGGGCTGAACCACAGACCATTGAATGCTGTCGGGAAAGGGAATGATTGAGAATGGATTATCTTCCTCTAGTCTGTAGATGCTTAGTTTCATAGTTACAATCGCTCGGCCAGGTACATGACATGGTTCTGCAGGCAGTGCCAGTACGTCATTTCGAGAGGAAGTCGACTGGCGAAGTGCGGAATCGTTGCAGCACTGATCGTGTTTTCTGCTTCAACTAACTGAAGTAGGTCTGTCGTCAGCTTGCCACTGCTGAGAGCCATCACGGGCACAGATCGCAGCTGGGGCAGCTTCGTGAGTAGACATTCGATGGAATATGTGGCATCATAGATAATCAAGTCAAAATTGCCCTCCGGAATGTTGAAATTCTTGAAGAAGAGTGTCTCAACCGTGGAGCGACAGGTGCCAAGCAGTGCCTCATACCAAATGAGCAGCTGCTTAATATCCCAATAGTTCTGGTAGTGACCCATCGCGTCCACATAGTGCTTCCTAATCACGTCGTACTCGTTGCTCACCGGAACGCTAGTTATGCCAGGTATGTCTGCATCCATCTGTGAGCCAATCACAGTCAGCTGGTGGCCGCGCTCAGCGAGTGTTTGGAAGAAGGGCAGCACCCAGCCAGGATTATTGTGCGCCGGCGTGCCGACAATGCACAAAATCCGAGCAGCATTCGTCTGTTGCCAATTGCTGCAAGTCAGCAGCAGAAGCAGCAGCGGCGTCGACAAAAGTGCCGCGATAGATTTCATGCTACCAAACGATTGCACCGCAACAACGCGACTGATTCACCACTGGCCCCGCCGACTCAGATAAGATAACGGTAATCAAGACCAAACGATAAGAGTTCTGTTTTGTTTATTTTTTGTTTTCTGGAGAGTGCAGTGTGCGCTCAAAACATACGAAATGCTATACATACTATAGAGCATATGTTCAGACTGGACATGTCTAGCTTGGCAGACTTAGTTACGTTTAAATTTTGTTGACCTCTGTGTTTTCTAGATACTCAAAGTGTAGCGTATACATGTATATATAATTAACTTATCCATCACAGGACAGATCTGAAATTGATTAACTATATTAACAGGACCTGAAGATATAGGGATTTTTCAAATTCTGCTATATTTTGGACACTATATATACTTGGACTGACCACCCAAGACTAGAAAGCTTCAACGGATATATGTCCGATTACAGGGGGCGTGGTAAGCTGCAAAAGTTTATATCTCTTAAACTATCAAATTTGGATAGTTTAGTTACTAGTAACCTCCTCTATCGATGGCCCAAAAATTATTTTTACGCATCTTTAGGGGCGTGGCATATTGAGAAATACCCTGTAATTTTCACATTTTCGGAGTGTAAATATCCTAATTTTGCAGTAAGCTTACAGTTTGCTCGTTTTAAAAAATAGCCAAAAATTAAGTGTCTACTCCCAGTAAGGACGTGGAAAATCGAGAAAAGCAGCAATTTCTTCAGTAAGTAATAAAGTGTTTAGAGGTGCCCGATATCCCAACTACGGGCGTGGCAAATCAAATGTATTTTACAGCATGTCAGAAACCCTTTATTTACTGTTATGATCGTTCAATTTTGACGGCATTCAGAGAATTATGAAGAAAATTGTGTATCGGCATTTCTCCAGGAAATTTTACGTTTTAAAGAGTGCGAACCCAATTGTTTCTTTAAAAAAGAAAAAATATCCACTTATTATATATGTATATATTTTTATTCAATATTTATCTACTATATATATATTTTATTCAATCGGGAAATGAAGCTGGCAACGATTTTACCGTGAATGAGTATTCTCGACTGCAACGCTATCTCTTATATTTCAATATATTCATAACAGTTTGACATAAAACAAACATGTAATTCAAAGCCGATTTGCTAAGATTGTGATGAGCAAAGAGAGAAATTGCTTTTGCAAATAAAACTATTTCTTATCAGCTCTCTGTGGCAGTCGCTATAAGAGCAGAAAGCCCACTTGGCAACGGCTCAGTAACTGACGAGATGTGTTCCGATAAATGTCTCGGCATTCGCGTCGTTTTTGCGATTCAGGCACTTGGCTGGGCAACGGGTGCAAATATATTGGCGCTGATGGGCATGACGTCCCATAGTCATCACATATGGCAAGTGGTTGGTGTGACTGTGGAGCATGGACGGGGGACTAACGGGAGATTCTCGCTTGCAGGAATAGCGTATTGCTGTATGAGCTGGCTGAGCGGGGTCACAATTTGACCATACTGTCTGTGGACTTGCCACGCGCTGATGACAAGGTCCCAGCCAATGTCAGCTATATCCACCTGGAACGTGCCTACGACTTTTACGATGCGGAAGGAGCCGACAAAGTTGATATTAACGCGTTCATTGGCATCGGCGACTATGTGACCATTCCGATTCATTATGATTTCGGCGTGAAAACTGCCAAAAGCATAGCCGCATCGCAAGGCATGCTACAGCTGCTCAACTATCCGCCGGAGTTTGAGTTTGATGTGATTATCAACGACTATACGCTGGGACCCTATCTGCTGGGTTTTGCGCACAGATTCCGCTATCCGCCCATCATTGGCATAACAGCGTTTCACAATGCGCCCATAACCCTGGACTTTATGTCGAATCACTACTTTCCCGCACTTGTTCCCTACTTCTCGACCTTGTATAACGCTAGCATGAGCTTCTTGCAGCGTTTGGATAATACGCTTATATTTGCCGCGGACACAATGTGAGCATAAAATCAGTTTCATAGACGATTCAACTAATCAAGTGCTTGTAACTAGCTATCGCCGTTGGTTCTACAATCCCCAATTGGACGACATAATGCGACCAATTTTCGGGCCCGATATGCCGTCCCTTTCCGACCTGGCGAGGCTTACAAAGGTTTCACTGGTCAATTCCCACCCAGCCACCGACTATGTGGAGGCTTTGCCGCCCAACGTTGTCGAGGTGGGCGGCATGCAGGGCAAGCCAGGGCAGCCCCTGCCCAAGGAACTGGATGATTTTATGCGAAGTGGCAAGCGTGGAGCTATACTGTTTTCGTTGGGCACCAATATGCTGCCACAGAATGTGGACAGGGAGACTAAACTGAAAATAGTGGAGGCCTTCAGGCAATTGCCTGACTATCATTTCCTATGGAAGTTCGATAAGGAGTATTTGATGGATGTGCAAATGCCGGCCAATGTTTTGGTCAAGGATTTTCTGCCTCAAACTGATGTCTTGGGTAAGTTTGATCTGACATGTGAGTTAAGATGCTAATCTTGCTGATCCTTCCAGCTCATAAATCTTTGGTGTTGTTCATCTCGCACTGTGGGGGATTAAGCACCCAAGAAGCGACCTGGCACGGCGTCCCCATTGTCGGGATTCCCTTATTCCTCGATCAGTATCGAGTAGGTTAACGTTATAGGGTATTTCGAAAGTGACTGCAACGATATCTTCTTCCCGTAGAATCTCATCCAAACTATTTCTGCCGGAGCCGCCGTTCAGGTCAGCTACTTGAATATGACCACTGTTCAGCTGGTTTCAGCCATTCGAGAGGTTGCCGAGAACAAGAAATATGCGCAGGCCATGAAAGTGCGGTCTCAGCGTCTACGCGATAATCCTGTGCCACCCTTGGAGCTAGCCGTGTGGTGGGTGGAGTATCTGTTACGTCATCCCGACCCCGCCCACTTGCACTCGACAGCTAAGGAACTGAACTACTTCCAGTCGCATTCCTTGGATGTGATCGCATTTCTGGTACTGATTCTCATATTGCTCGTATATTTCCTGCAGAGCCTTTGTAATAATCGGAGTAGGACGCGAAGGCACAGCAGGAGGCATCGCAAGCACGATTGAGAAACTAACCTTCTTTGCATTATGAAATATTTTATTCACTTTTGTAAAACTAAATATACAAGAAATGATTGTTATTGCTATAATTTCTAGGCAACGGGTGCTCATTATATCTTTAAAAACATATTCGAATTAAAAAAAAAAAAAAAAAAAAATAAAAACAAATAAGAAACACATATATATTTGCACAATTTTCGCTCTGAGATTTGCATAATGAACAACTATTAGCAAAGAAATTACTCACTGATTCTAAATCTAGGTGCGCTTATATACGTGTGTGTGTATATGTGTGTGGGTGTAGTAGTGTTTATTTACGTGTTGTTAATATGGCAAGATTAATACATGAAACTATTTTCACTTACCGCACCGACATCGAGTGCCCCTAATGAAGCTTTAGTCTAACTAAATCTAGGCGCGAATTGCACATTGGATTATTCATAAATTAAGTTAAATATATAAGTATTAAATTAATTAACACAGATATTCGTTTTGTTTGTTATGTGGTTCGTGTGTCTGGGCGCAGGGTTAAGGCGTAAAGCCTGGTTATATACAGATTAGCAAGCGATAGGTATTCACTACCTACAGTATCTAAAAATGCTTTCATTTTGTGGACACCACTCATACGTTGAGGCAGTTCGGTTAGTTTTGGTGCTTAGTGAGGGGACTGGGAGAGAGTACGTGGATTCGATTATCGATTAATTGCTATGACAAGGACGCTAGTAACGCACTTCACTCGTTCACCAGCTGCGCTGGGCCGGGGTCGTCGTACGGCGCTCCATTCGCACCCACATACTGATTGTTGTTGCGGTGCACGAAGCCACGTCCGGGCGCTGCATTGTAGTAGACGACACGGCGTATGCCGAACGGATCTACATAGCCGTAGCTGCCCGCCCGCTTGCCATCCACCTGGGCCTCCTCGTGGTACTGCTTGGGCAGCACATAGCGGAATCCGTTGCGAGTCACGCTGACCCCATCGTAGTCCGAGCCGTCCAGATTGTTGCTGTGCAGCGGACGGAGTCGGCGGCGGTACGCTCGATCCGGCAACGGTGGCAGCAAAGGCGAATCCAATGCATTCACATCCAGTGGTAAGTTGGATGTGTATAAGCCATATGCACTGCGCGGGGGCGTGGCCGTGGGCGCGTAGTGATACCCGGCATCGCCAAGGGAGGGCGACGCAACGAAGGGCGCGGGCGTTGAATAAGCAAACTGATCCTGCGCCGCAATGGGTGCAGGAGTCGTGGACACAATGCCAATGGCTGTTGGGCGTGGTCGGATTCTCCTGCGGTGAGAGCTCAGAGGCGGCAGCATGGACAGCTCTGGCGCCAAGAAAGCTGGCGAGGGCACAGAAGGACGCGGCGTTGTTGAACCAATCACGGCAGCAAAGCGACCCGGCGCAAACCCATGATCCGCCTCCTCATCGTACACGTTGATCGCATTGATGTCATCGATGGGCTCCGCGTTGGGCTGAATGTGCACATTGCCGCCTAAGAGATGATCGCGCGCTCTTGGCAGCTCGTCCGGATAGTGGTCGAATCCTAGCTGCGTTTGGGGCTCTATCTTGGCTGCCTGCTCGGGCGGCAGGTAGTTGAGTTTGCCCACGCCAGAGTCCAGATTAGCAGTGGCCAAGTTTGGTGAGCCATACAATGCCGGCGGGGGCGTGGTAGTTGTGGTTGTGCTGCTGTACCGAGAGCCATGTTTGCGATAGCCGCCAGCTACGCTATTGCCGCCCACATTCCCATCGACCAGAACGCCAGATTGAGCTGGCGCTGCTTTCGTGGACTTGATTGCCTCCTGCAAAAGGCCGATAAATATGAGCTGCTGAATGTGGTTACTCCACAGCATTCAATAGTTACCTCAATGCCTCTGTTTTGACCCACAAAAACAGTCTTGGATTTCAGTATACGATATCCCTCCTTGTCGGCGATGTAGTCCTTCTGCCGCAAAAAGCCGGCAGCATCGATCCAGGCTTCTGTGCCTGCAAAACAGATTTGTGAATTCTCGAATTGTTGTCTACACTGTGCTACAAAATTTAGTTTTAGTGAGAAAACTAAGTGCAGTTCAAGTGCATGCTTCCTCTAAATGGATTTTCCTTTTGGAAAATATTGATTTAGCTAAGCAACAGCTAGTCGTTAATAACGGTGCCTCATTATGGACTTACCGATGACTGTGCCGTCCTGCAGCCGTTTCTCCTTGCGGAACTGTCCGTTGTCGGTCTGAAAGCGGAAGTATCTCTCAGGTCCCTCATCCGTTTGAATGTGGTACTGACTTTGCCTCGCGTCGCCCCACGAGGCTGCTGCCAGCGCTACCAGTGTCAGCTGCAATGGGAAAATTGTCGACAAGGGGTCAGTAACATGGCTCATGCCACTTGCTACTTGCTACTTGCTGCTTGCTGCTTGCCACTTGGCACTAGTTAGTTGCCAGTTGAGGCCGGTGTTTTGACTAATGGCATATGGCATAAGGCAATAGCCGCACATCCGCTGCTAATGGCAGCTAGAAATGCATGTGGATCTGGCCAAACCTGGCCAACTGCAACAGATGTTGGATAAGTGCCGACAGGTAGCTGTTGGCGTTGCTTAACTTGGCCGAAAACGTGCAGTCATCGGTGCACTTCAAATTCAGAGTCAAGGTGACACGATGAGATGCAACCGCTGCGGTTGCACAATGCAACGCAGTGCAGTGCAGTGCAGTGCAGTGCAGTGCAGTGCAGCAACAAGTTGCGAACGGAAATGTGGCATGGGAAAGTGTTTGCTTAGCAATTGCAACGACGCGCTGCGAACCGGTTGGAGCGTACACGTTGCGTATACGCCATGTGGCTCAGAAATAATAATGAGCTGTAATTCAGAGACAAGGCTGGCGCGATTGGCTGGCTCATTGAGATTCTTTTGCCAATTATTCTAATGCCGCCGCCACCCGCACGTAAACAGCTCGAGCGCTTCAATTACCTAAGCATGCAGTCATAAACCACTCGCAACTGCCACTCGGTGCGATGGGGGCAGCGACCGGGTGCGTCGCCACGGCGGCTATGTGGGCGTCCGCCACTGCGAGCTGTGGTTTGTGCGCTTCAATTAAGCTAATGATTTCGTAGCTGACATTTTTATTATAATTTTGTGCTTGTTACCCGATTCGTGTTCACTGTTCGCATTCGCTTGTTGCTGTATTTATTTTGCTTTAATTAATTATGAGCTAACAATTATTCTGTTTTTTTTTTTTTTTAAGGTGTCGCCTTATGACAGGCTTCGTTTTTGCTTTGCATTTATTCGTATTGTAGGTTGTAAATATGAATAAATCTTTAGAGCGAAAACCAAGTTCAAATTTCGAATCACTGAACTGAACTCGAATCGAGGCTAATATTTGTTTTCGCATTCTTCCACTAATTATTGGACTTTGTTCATAATTGCTTTGGCTTTGTGTCATTTTATTAGAAATGTTTGTAATTCATTTAATCAGCGCTTTGATTAATTAGATTCCTGACTAACAGCTCAATACAAACGCATCCATCAATCATGATCGCAATTGCAATTGCATCAGCTAGTCCCACGGTAAGTGAGATATATTAAATATATATGAGTATGTGCTTCCCTCCGAAATATTTGACCACTCTCTAAAGATCGAAAACAAAAGTCCCCATTCCCAAACAATTACAATCAATTTAAGTATTTGCGCATAAGCGTCATAATCAATCAACGGCGATTTACACAGCTAGAAATTTATTTCATTTGCTAACGCAACGTAATAAATTGTGCAAAAATTATGATGGCCGTTTCCGTTATGGGGCAAAAGTTGGTGGAGTCGCTGTGGCTGCGGCTGTGACTGTGACTGTGACTTGGACTATATATGTGTGTGTGTGTGTGTGTGACTGTGGCAACAACGAGAGTAAAAGTGGCAGCAGCCACAGACCAACCACTTCTGCAAGCTGCGAGAGCAAAGATCTGGAAGAAATTTTAGTCCAAATCGGCGGCGCAGTTACTCAACCGGTTGGCGTTGGAGTTGGCTCCAGCCACAGCCACAGCCACAGCCAGCGCCTGGCAACATGTGTTTATGTTGTTATGGTTGTTGCCGGCAGCTTGCCGCATGTTGCTGGCGCTGGTTACGTGAGAATCACAAGAGTCAAGCAACTCCTTTTGGGCGCGAGCGCGCCTTAAAAAGAAAAACAAAAACAACAACAACAACAACCGAAAAATCAAAAGTGGAAAATCACGTTTTTCTTGGCGCGAGATTTAAGTGCCGCTTTTTGTTTACGTTATTGTTATGGCTGCTGGTCGAAATGGTAACAAAGCCCGTTAACTGTTGCGCAACAATTTTTGTTTTGTTTTTTGTATATATATGTTTTTATTTTTTTGGCATAACTTACGCAGCATTCGGCCAATTGTCTGCATGACCCCAAAAATTCTACAAAGCTGCAATTGGCGAGAGCCGCAGAGTCTCAGGGAGCTGATCAACAATCTCTTTGAATCCGAGTGCCCGCGGCCCTCGGGTGTTGCCTTGCCCCAAAGCGACCTTCGCTGTCGTAGTTTCTTAATTAAAAATCACTTCAATTATGCATGTGCGAGCGCTCTAAATATATTTAATTCAAAATAAAAACGCGAATAAAACTATGATAAATGATCAGGGAATAAATGGCGCAGCTTGCCATTTCGTGTATGCCAGACATTCTACCCGCAAGTCTATTAAAGCAGCGCTCTAATGAGTAAAGCACACCCATCGCGATGACGGCGAGCCTTTCATATTGGGCTAAGCGGCGTGCTAACCTTTCGCTACATATGGCCAGAAATCCACATACATCTCGTCTACATGATTATTTGTGCATGCAGGCTACCCACACAGTCGGCTGGAACTGACAGATAAACATATGTATAATCATGTTAATCACAATTTGTTGCCGCTTCCGTCTTGAAATATGCCAAAGCACTGGAATCAAACCCAAGCAAACGGGTAAGTGTAGCGCATGCAAAATAACAAAAACAAAAACACAAAAAATTAAATAAAAGTGAAAAGAAAACAAAAGACTTAAGGCACAAACCTGTAGCATAGCATGCAAAACTACAGTTGCTATCGTTGTCGTTGTCGGTCTTTTATCTTGTGGGTTTTGTGGTTTTTGTGGGTTTGTAGGCGTATGGGAATCAGTTGGTTTGTCCGTTGGCTTAGTCACACACTGATTAGGGCAACCATATATTTATCTAAAAGCTTGTGGGATTGCTGTCACCTGCAGTTGCTTTCGACTGGCATCAAACATTTTGGCGAGCCGATGAAGCAAATAATAATTTTTTAATTGCTCAAATTCCACAAAAACAATGCCCCACACAGCAACATGACGAACATGAAATTCTATATTAATATGCGGCGATTAATGAAACATTTCATTGGGCACAATCGATTCCGAGAATGTGCGCCATAGACACAACGACTGAGTGAGCGACTCTGCTCGCCTATTGAATTACACATTTCGACGAGACACCCCCGCCCACACACAGCAGAGGGTCTCTCTGGGTCTCTGAGTATGCGAGCTTATGAGCAGCTACTGACAGACCGCCGTCAAATTTCGAGCATAGTCCAAATTACTGTGGGAGCAGCACCAACAATAACAACAACGACAACAACAGCCGCTATAAAATTGTATTAAATTTCGTTAGTTGATTGACTTTTGGTAGCTGCAAAAAAATTGATTGCCTTTTTTGGTCAACGCTTTTTGTGCTGCCATTTCCTGTTTGTTTCTCGAGGCATTAACAACAATTCGCTAGAACTTCAATTGAAAATATGATTTGGCAAGTCGAGTAACAATGAAAAAAATACAAAATAAATGCTAGAACTGTGTGTTGGTGTTTGATTTGTTGGCACATGTTTGCGAAACAGGCAATGCACACCACGCGCTTCGGAGCCAGCGTCCGCCCGTCTTGTTAGAACTACTCAAAACTGACCTGCGTCGCAGTAGCTGCTGCATTCGGGGCAACCCAGTTCTCGACATTTGCATTTGGCAGCTGTTGCTACTCGGCTACACATTTGCTAATTTCTATAAATAAAATCACATCCGACGCGCTCAGCTGCAGCGTGCTCTTGCCAAAGCTCGAATACTCTATGTGTGTAAGTGCCTAGCAGACAGTTGAGTCTGTGGATGTGTTGCCTCATTTGTTGACAAAGGTCTTGGCAGTTTTTAGAAGTGTTTGCCTCTCAGCTGTGCATTCAAACTTTTTGCATAACATTGCATAGTTATACTATGTTCGTAGTATGCAGCACAATCATCTATCTATTCGCAGTTGGTTTGAATCCGTAAGTTTGATACAAGCTCTTGTAAGGGCATACGAATTTCGAATTTCGTCATGCCATAAGTGACGATTTTCTTTGAGAGCAGTTTTCGCTGTTGTTGTTTGTTACTGCGCGACTGCCATAGATCATTTAACAAATTGCGAACAAAACTGCATTCAGACAGTTTGACTTGCATTTGTCGCTGCCGCTGGCTCTGGCATTGCATCATGTTCGAGCCATTTTTGTGGAACTTGCCAAATGCGTAATACTTGTGGCATGCACGAGGTGTGAAATGGCGCTTACGTGTAATGCTCGGTAAATACACAATATGATGATGATATGATGAGTGAAATGCGATTGTTCCACTCTGAATGCGAGCGCTCACATCCACCCACAGCGCAGCCTCGATGCGCGTGTCAGTCACGCAACAACAGAATAGAATATGGCACTTTTCGTACCGCACAGTAATTATGCAATTGGCATGCAGGCATGCCTGCCAGTCGGCTGTTAAACAAATGTACATGCATCATAAATAATAAGCCATAAACAGTATTATGACTTTTATGCGTTTTCGTCACGGCGACAAGGTCAGCTACGTCACTCAAAAGAATCAATTGGGCAGCTCACGTAGGCGGTTGAGTTTTTCACGCGCTTCCGAAACTTTTCACTTTTTGTGTTGTTGTTGTTGCTGCTGTTTTTGTACGCTTAATGGCGTTGCTTTTCGTTTAGATTATGAATATTGTAAAGTGGCCGTTTAATGAGATTGCATAATGCGGATAGAATTGTAGGTGGCGCGCCCAAAAAGTTTCGAGCCGTGAAATGTTATGTAATCTCTGGGTGCCCGCCATAAGCTGAGCTGCCTCTAGCCCGCTGTCCGCCTGCTGTCAGCTGCGAATTGCATGAAGGCCGCTTGTAATTAGGCAGCCAGCTATGAAGTCGAATCTTAGCAAGCACCCAAAAGGCATAAGAATTGCTCAGCGCCGCGCTGACTCATCAGAAATGCGTATACACAGTATTTACATAGTTTGAAGGCCAAGAAAATGTGGCATTGACTGATTGGCAAAGGAAAACCGAGTCGACAATATAACGCCCTAAATCACATTCAACGCTCACCGAATGTGTAGCTAAGACTGTCAATAGTGACACTGACACGCACCACTGGCTTGCGCGCCTTGGCTTGACAAGTTCGTGTCCTAAGTCTTTCGTTTAATGTGTGCCGATTCTGTTAAGCTGCAACGCATCGGTGCTTTATCGCCTTGGCGCTTTCGGCTGGCAATTCGCAACTTTGCATTTTGCAAAGTTTCCGCATTTTGGGCGCTGCACTTGGCTGCTCCAATTCGCGACGGTTCCAACTGGGTTACAGTCCAAATCCAAGCGTTTTGTGGCCAAAGAAACCTAAACGCGCTCGTGACATTCGCCCCCACAAGAGAGTGAAAGTTGCACGAAGGAAGGCAACAACAACAACAACAACAACCACAGCAGCAGCTATAAATATATTCAGCTCAGCTTCGACATGGCCCAATGCAACTTGGCATAGCCAGAGTTGTTGTTGCAGTTGTTGTTTTTGGCCATGTTCGATGTGCGATCGTGTTTTAATTTCGTGTTGTATAAAGCTTTTTTCATTGTCAGCGGCGTGCGGGCATGCAACTTGCATTGTTTGCCCAAGTTGGATGCTTCTTTTGGTGCCTGGCTAAAATGCTAAAACGTATTTCATAATTGCTGTGGGTTACTTAGTGGCGTCAATGTACACGGTGTTTTATTTCTATTTTCTTCAATTATTTAGGCTTTTGCTTTTGCCCCAAAAACACACAAAAAAAAAACAAAAAAAAAAAAAAAAAAAAAAAACAACAAAAGAGAAGCAGCCAAATTAATCAAAGTAATTGGCCAGCTCAGGGCGGTGGGGGCGGCGGCGACGATGGGGGCGTGGGCCGCTTGGTGTACGAGCTGCGTGTAAATGAACTTCGTATGCATGCACGTATGAGTATCTCACAGATAAGACCATGTGGGAAAAGCATTTTGGCAGCGTTTACAAGCTGCTGTTGCTGTTGCTGTTGCTGTCGCTCTTGCTTTGGGCTGGGCGCCGAGCCGTGAACTGTGTCAGCAATGTTGCATTTTATGCAAAATGCCGCTGCCTCAAATACCAAAGTCCCTGATCAAAACGCCAAACTATTCGCCAGCCAAATGCAGTGTGCGTATGTGTGTATGTGTGTGAGTGTGTGATAATGCAGGCTGCTCATTTGACTTTCCAAAGGGCCAACGACAGCGTGACTTTGGCATAGTTTTAACGACTGCTCAGCTTGATCATTTCCATTGTGTGTGTCAAGCAGCAGCGAGAGAGCCATTCGTGGATGCGTGGGCTGCACCTTGGCTATGAGTTTTTGATAAACCAAGCCAACAAAAGCTAGCGCGCTATCTGGCGACACTGTCGTACCGTGGTACCATGGTGCCACTATGGTGCTGCCGTGGCACTGTGTGTGGGCACAGGGACACAGCATCGCGTGGTTGTCTTGTTTGCACTCTAACAACTTCCAGTTGCGGCTGTCAGTGGTTCTCGCTGAAATATTTGAGACAGAAGTGCGACAAGGCGTGAGTCGCAGTCGCCGACTCAGGCATACTAATGGAAAATTATTATGGCAGCGGAAAAATGTACGGAATCTCAAATCAAAGTACAAAGTGCATATATACATATCTCTTTGTGCTCCAAGACGACAAGGTACACATATAATAATATAACATAATAATAATAAACCTAATTAGCAAACATGACAGACCAGCTCTAAGCTTTATCAAAAGGTTAGAAATTTGCTTAGGCTGCTATTTGAAATAGCAAAAATATTAAAAAAAATTATTTTTATTTTTAAAAGAATTCATTGATTTTATAAGATTCTTTTTATTTTTAAAGAAAATTTATATATCATTCATTAATAAAAGAGTATTGAGTCGTCTGTTTTTTTTCAGTTTGGCGAATTGTTACTTGCCTCAATTGCTCAAAGCATTTGACACCTACTCAAGAACAGAATATTGTTTTCATGTAAACAGGTAAATTATCCATTTATTAGGCGTTTATTGCCTTTCATGCTCTAAACTCATTCTAAACAAGTCAGACGAGTGGAACTCTTGTGTGGATATATATGAACTAGAAATTTATATATCAACACGCACACACACACGTTTATACACATATCTGTGGTTAAGGTAACGACTTATAAATGTCCGCCTACTATTCAGTTTTATATGCAGTTTTATTACTCAAGAATTGAGAGATACTGTATGGGATGAACCTGCGGCAGATGACCTGCTGACCAGACGTACATGATAAATTCTTCAATAACATTACTGATAATTTTTAAAGCTAAAAATATGATAGCGATAATACGATGATAATGATGTTGACTTATGCATATGTATGTGGTTAAGTTAAGTTATTGACGATGATGTTGTTAATATGACCATAATGTGTTAGATTTCTGTGATCTTGTCAGTGATTATGACAGTAATAATGATAAAAGGATGAATATAATCAGAATAATTTTATGAACAGTTAAACATATATAAATTAACTTTTAATATATTTTTATAGATCGAAAATTATTTGATACTGTTATCAATAATAATAATATTGATTGCACATAATAAAGTTTCGTATGGTGATTGAAACTCGTATTGTTAAGATACCATAAGCAAATATAAAAGCAAATACAAAAGGTTGATGCTACTTAAAATGATGATGATTGAAAAAAGTTAACTATAATTATCATAAGGCTCCTAATGACAATGTGGTAATGACCGTCCAGCTCAGAGTATCTCCCATTGTGTTATGTGTTTTCGTATCTCCTTATTCAGCATTATATATATATTATTGAATTTATACACTATTATATTTTATATTAGCGTCTTCTTTTCACATAGAGTTGATCTCAGATAATTCCGGTAACCGAAAAGTATAAACTAACCAAAAATTTCGACTCCCAGGCGCGTCATCTTCCCACATTACTCAGGCGGACTCACTGCCTGACCCGTAATTCATGCACTTGAACACGGCCATAAACATTTAAACAGCAGCTGTGGCTAATTTGTTTGAAGCCCCATTAAGATTTGCGAACCGGCTACAAATATTGTGCAGCTAATTGAGTTAAGTGAGAAGTTCCAGTCAAAACGGGGCGTGTGAACCAACTAATTAGAATTCGTTTTTTTTTTCATATCTTCTTCTAGGCATTTCGTAAAAATTTCTTTGCGCCTTTTGCCCTAGCCACACCAAGGCAATTGGGTCAGCCAATAAAACAAAAAATTGCAGCATCATTGTTAAGGAAAAAACAAAGAAAAGCAAAAATAAATAAAGTTGCTGTTATTTCGGTGGGCTTTATTTTTGACTATTCACGAAATGCGATTTTAATCAAGGTTCATTATGGGGCGTTCGAAAATTTATGGATAAATAATTTATGCGTAAAATGCAAAAC
The DNA here is from genome assembly GCF_001654015.2 of Drosophila navojoa. Next base: position 78,204 of record NW_022045891.1, read on the forward strand.
AAAATGCCAAGCCAAATTTCATTGATTTCGGTGCCTCGAGCTGCCTCAGCGGCATGTTACATTTGAAATGATATTTAATAATATGTAATTGTGAAATGCAGAGATCAGAAATGAGAAATGAGCGAATCAAAAATAGTCTGGCATGGCATTCATGAGCTCAGACTTTTGTGGGGAGTTTACATAATTGCTGGACTGAAACCGCAAATCTGTTCATTTTATTGCTGTCACTCAATCTGATCTCCCATCTGGTATCTCCCATTCTCCCATTCCCCCATTCTCTCTCTCTCACTCCCTTTCTCTGTATGTCAAGGTCAGGCAAGTAATCCGCAGACACAAACAAATGTTACAGTTGTTAATTAATTAAGTTGCGCTAATTTTGCTGCCCTATTTCAAATACAAATTAACAAATAATTTTTTGTTTCCTTACCCCGCTTTGCTGTGGCTCTTACAGCTGCTCATTTGCATTTTTAGTGCTTATCTTGGACCAGTCTTGGACTTGTCGTGAGCGCGCTGCCAATTTGCGCAATTGCTGCAGCAATTTGTTTGATTTGCTGCCTTTCAAGGGAAAGGTTTGCCCTGCCCACGTGCTGCTCTCTGCCCACCAGAGATCACATCTCAAATACACTCATGCAATACACTCATCGAAAGACACAGCGTATCAACAACGCATCAGCACGTACTCATCGGCAGCAGCAGCATCGTCATTATCACCTTTGTATCTTCGTTATCTCTTCGGTTAGACGATGCCAGTGACCTTTGCCATGCTGCTTTTCATATTATTATTGTTTCGCTTTTCCACTCTCTGTCTCTACTCTGCTGAGTTCGCTGTGCATATTACACGCTAGTCCAACGCCGAGATCAATATCGGGGAAGCCCGAAGCAGTTGCTGTCTCATCGTAAGAAAATCGTACTACACGATTTTTGTTGAAATTTTCATGATGTTTTTTGAATTTTTGAAGATTGATTAAATTACGATGCCCACTGCTAACTGTTAAGAAATGGCGTTTTGCCTATTCACTCAATTCTTTTTATATTCAAATTTAACCAGGCAACTCTAATATGGGTCAAAAACTACAGGTTTGTTTATGGCAAAAAGAAAAAAAAATAGATAAATAAAAAATATATATGTTAATCGTTTGTTTTGTTTTATTTTATTTTCTCTCGTACTTTTGCATATCTGCCACATGAGTAGTACGCTTAATATGCGTAAACTATTCAAGCAACGGCAGAAGCCAGTGGAACGAAAACAAGTAGCACTTAAGCATTTGATTGCAATAGATTGGCATATGCTCTACACAGCTTCTAAGCATATGCCACACTGGTGGATTGGCATTGATCTAACAAGATTTAATACCTGTTTCACGCTAAGGCAGCGCTCAATATATCCGAGTGTGTTGCTAAGCTCTTTCGGCGAATCGCTTATGATCTTAATTTGCTTCCTTTTGTAATTGCTTAATTAGGCAAGCAGAGAAACAATTGCAATGACAATTGCTCGTTTATGTTAGCAATTCTGTATTTCACAATCATCGAGATAAAAACAAACGAATAAATAAATCAACGTAAGTGCAACGCTTCTCTTAAATCTTGTCTCTAAGTGCGGCTGAAAGCAACGACTTTGAAATTCTTGCTTAGTTGAAGCTGAAGCGCTGCTGTTGATAGATTTAGTGCTACAGCTTAAGTAGAAAATAAAATTGTGGGAACCATTTGAAAGTGTCATAAAATTAGCATTTTAAGTGCCCAAAATGGCTTCTGCCGACTCGAGAAGAAAAACAGAACGGTGCTGGAAACAAATGACTAAGCTCATAGATGATTTTCGTTTTACGTCGATATTTATTGAAAAGTTGAAAACGAAATTGTTATAGAAGGCCATGAAAATTCATGACCCACAAGCTAAACGATTTTGTTTGGCATTCGTTTCAAAAACCTTAAAGTGAACACATCTCAAATCGACACAAAAAACAAAATAAATATTTTGAAAAGTAAATTACACGTTTAAATTTTATATATATTTATTTTTGTTACTATTTATTCATCTATTTATTGTTTTTGTGGTAAGCTTTGTTTGATTTTAGTAAAAAAAATTATATTTCTTCATTTTAGAAGTAGGACAGAAAAGCGGCCATCATGTCGGAAGATATGACCGGCAAGTCCTCACTCAAGGATATGCCGAACGCGGCTATTACGGACATGCAGAACCCGTTGCCCATTTGCCGGAAGCCCCGCCCGGATGTGAACTCGCTGACGGTGCGCCAGTACTTGGATCAGACGGTGGCGCCCATTCTGCTACACGGATTGCAGGCCCTGGCCCGTGATCGACCCACAGATCCCGTTAGCTACCTGGCAACGTATTTGCTGAAGAACAAGAATCGTTGCGACGAGCTCAATACGGATGCCATGTGAATTCGTTTCGTTTATTGACTTGCCCACACTTTGCGTTTAATTTCTTTGATTTCTTTGCTGACAACCGCTGCTATTCGCTGATTTTTTACCGAGAATGTTACTCTACACACACGTATTCCAGCACAGGACTCACCGTGAACAGATGCACACTCTCCAGAAACATGATTTACTGCCGTTAATCGTTACACACTCGTTCTAATGTAATCGCGCACTTCAATTGATTAATATAAGCAGGCAGGCAGTTGCTGCCCCACGAGAATTTTGTTTTTGCCAGACTTTTCATTTACTTTGGGCCGACTTGCAGTGCGTATGCACAATATTTGGCAACCGTTGCTGCTGCTGCTGTTGCTGCTGCTGCTGCCAGCGACATCACGCCCGAGCGCGTTGAAGTCGAACGGAAAATCGCGCCAACCGATGCGCCGTTAATAGACAAATTTTGTATTTGCTTTTTTTTTCTTTAGCGAGTTTAATTAGTTCCGCCGTTAACTGAATGATGACTGATGACTGATGATTATTATCGCTCGACTGATCTCTCTCTATCGCACGTCCGTTTGCTCAGCTGGCTCGAGTGCCACTAAAATCGCAGCGCTTTTAGTTGACGGTTTAAAAAACTTCAAATTCAAACGGAACAGCGGCTCGGCGCTTCGTTTCGCAGTTCGGCTGCTATCGGCTAGCATCGGCTCGACGCGATGCGCGACGGCGCGGCGGCGCGACTGCCACGAAGCGTAGGCTCTTGCCTATGGGAACGGGGCAGCAGCTGACTGGCCGCCTAGATGTAGAGGTTGACTCTCGTCTGGGGCGTCGCGCTGCAAAGCCGTTGGTTGTCATGGCTGTTAGAAGTAATCTACTTTATGGGCACTCTCGGAGCACTTTCGGACACCATAAGCCGATTTCATTCTGACCACCCGCAACAGTCACGCGCCAAATCGATTGTGTCTAGGCTGGCGACAAGAATTTGTATATATATATATATATATATATATATATACCCGAATGTACTATATATAGAACTGATATTATTAAAACTAATGTCAAATGCTTGCCGCATTCTAAAGTTCAAAATTCAGATCGTCTGCTGTTGGTATAATTTATGCCATTATTGATTGATGCTATAATCTGAAGTGCGATACTTGAGACATCGTGTGTTTCATATTTTAGAAAGGGTTATTTCTTCGGCTTGATGTTTGCCTTGATATTTAAATTTTCGAAATCGTTTACCTGCATTTCAGTTTACGTTATCCGACAAGAGCCGACGACGCTAACGTACATGTACTTACTCTCTAGGCTGACAAGCGTACTAGTACTAGTCTTAACAGTCAGCTATTATATCACATGTGGCAAAGATCATTCCGTCAATCAGTAATTACACTTATGTGTAATTATATTTGCATCTATATACTTGATTGATGTTATTACGGAAGGAATGTGATATGAATCGAAACATGTATATTTAAAGCAAGATACTACAAATTATAGCAATGACTGATTTTAATGGTAAATTGTGATTGAAATTTAAAAAATATATATATATTTTATTACTATTACTGTATTTGCATTTATTTCAAATAAAGTTTGAGATAAATATTTTTTTTTTTTTTTTTAAGAATGGAAATGTTTAAATATTTCTTAGTTTTGTTTTTTTTTTTTTTTTTTATTTATTTTAAAGTAATATGGGAAAAGTCGATATAAATACAGTCGACTCTTATTATTTCAATTTTTATTTCAATTATTTCTCATTAATTCAAAGCCATCACGAGTCCCCTACAAAATCTCTTTATGTTTCGAATTAAGTCCATACATTTTTATGCACTCAGTAATTCGAACTAAAAAATCATTGCTAAGATGCGGTAATTCGTACTCATATGGTGTCTTGGTGTATTAGTAAGAACTTTGAGTTTGAATTTTGGGACTTCTCTGAAACTAACTTTACTGTGCGTGGTCTTCTTTGTCTTTAAAAAAAATTATTGAAAAGTCTGAGAAGAAGCAATGTGCTTCGAAGTAAACCCGTATAAATGAGTTCTTTATAAAGCTTTATTAATTTGAACATATGTATGTATGTACATTACGTTAAATAAAAACCCTTGACAAATCGAAGTTTTATTTATTTCCTCTTAAAATTTCGAACCATTTAATATTTCAAACATTCGATAATTCGAAATATTTTACGAGTCCCTTGAATTTCGAAATAACGAGAGTCGACTGTATATGTATATTACAAATTTTTTTATTTATTTTTTTTTTCTTTTGTGCATTAAGCTAAGCTATAATATTAAGGAAACATAGGATATAACCTATATACTATGTATAAAAGTATCAACGATGTTTGCTCCCCCATATAAATATTCATGATGTTATGATACAAATGAGCCATAAAGGAATAACGAACCCACTCAGTGTCATAAACTTCGTCACATATAATATTTATATCAATCTATACATATCTACATATTTATGTACATATATGCCCTTAACAATCAGGCGTTGCCTTGTGACTTAATTTAATTAGGAAAATAGCAAAATCGTCGTAATCGCTTGTCTGCCAAAGATCTTGGATCATATAACAACTTGAGGTCTTAAGCTCCAAAGTGGAGTTTGCAAATTGAGCGTAGTCGATTTTGGCGCCAGTTTGCTGAATGCTGTTGGAATTGTTATTGTTATTATGATGATTGTTGTTGTTGTTGTTGTTGGAGTGCGTGGGTGAGTGACAGGCGAAGCCGCTGTCTATTGGAGCGACGCATTTCAAGGCTGTCGATCGATTCAACTTGCTGCCGCCGGCTGGCGCTTGAGTCGCCACCAATCTGCAAAAACAACAACAACAACAACAACAACAACAATAACAAGAGCAGCAACAAGCAAATCATATCGTAGCTAGCTGCGCCCATTCAACGCTTGCAATGTTTGTGGGCGCTGCTGCGTGACGTCACAGCCTAACAGACTAGCCATGATATCATTTTCCTCACACTAAATCACACGAAAAGCTAAACATTTCATAAATCTAAGGCTGTGCACAGTCCGATATAAATTTGCAACGCGCTTCAATAAACAAACTATGAGTCGCGGCAATTAGTATGCGGCGCACAGAGGCGCGACCCACTGTGCGTATGAGCAACCGAAATAAAAGGCAACACGGAACAGATTCGACTGCTTGGATTGTTTCTGCTAAACAGAATTTAAATATTGAACATGACGCATGCGACATGGCTGTCCAAAAGTGTCATTCAGCTGGTAACGCCCCCTCAACCCCACCTATTGCCACCGTCTCCGCCCCCGCCCTCGCCCTTGCCCTCGCCCGCACACACTCACACGGGCATAACATTGTTGTGCGTTTGACAATTGAAATGAAATTGATCGAAACGCGATTAGCAAAATTAATACCAAGCAACTACAACAACAACAACAACTGGCCAACTATGAAGTATTATAAATGTTATCGTATTTGCAGATTGTATAATCCATGTGCGTGCACTTATGGCGCGCACTGTAAGTCGCCAGCGGCCAAATTGTTCATTGGAATGACAGCGTTTCCATTCGGATGACGATGACGATGGACAGGAGGAGGAGGAGTTGAATTTCGCATATCGACTCGGCAAATCGTCCAGTGTCAATTTGTAATCTATTTATAAAAAAGCAATCAATACACTGGCCGATTGTATATGGCTAATTTGTAACGGAGCTTGGGGCATAATTAATTCAGAGTATTTGGACATAAGCGAATTATAACAGAAGCGAGAGATAGATAAACAAATTATTAATGCAAGCGATTCCAGCTTGAATTAGTCAAAGATAAACTGTGTGCAAAGAACCCTAGTTTAGCAATCGTTAACAGTTATTGATGAGCTAAAGATAATCTCTTGGACTAATTTGTAGAAAAAAAAACTACTAACGAGTATTTTTTTGTTTTGGGGTAAGACTAAAAACGATAGGTGGGGCACTATCGATCCAAAAATTAATAGTGGTTTGGGTAAAATGATTGATTTCAATGTCTTCAATCTTAATCTTATAAGAGATTACTTTAATTTTTACGAAATAGTTCAGAATTTTTTTGTGCATTAAATTATATTACTTAACATTAAAAACAAGGTAAAAACTTTTAGAGAATTACAATCTATTATGAAATAATATTGCTCATCCTTAAATTTTGTTCATTAAGTTTAAGTGAATCGTTTATTCGATCAATCCTCAGTAACTCCATAATCAAAACTCATTCACCATTACAGAGATTCATATAATGTTGACAGAGCATTTTAAATTCAGCTTGATTTTCTAGAAGGCTTTCTATTGTGTTTGTTTTATTTTTATTTATTTTATTCACATATAAATTTTTTGCTATTATTACTGCAAAGTCACGAACTGTTCACGCGATCTGACTTTGACAGTTTTGTTTTATTTTTATGTAAGTGGCGTGGTTGGGCGCATGAGATATTATTCATCCAGTTATATCGACTGAGAGGCGCAGATAGACTAAATCAAATCCAGGGCATTGATATGACCTCGTGCAGTTAATCCATTGAGCTGGGCTTGTGAAAGTTGTGGCCCCACAGAATTGAAGACAAAGAGCCAAAAGCTCCAGCACCCACACATAAAAGAGAAATAGCAATCACCCAGCGAGCATTAAAAAATCGCCATCGCTCCACATTTGGATGCAAAACTGAGCTGGCCTAGAACACTGACAGTTAAAAGAAATCTGCAAGAAATAGACAAAAAGAAGACAAAATAACAGCATGACCTACGCTAATAGAAAAAAAAAATAAAAAAAAAAAATGAAAGAAAAACAATTTTTAGAATTCAGACTAATTTTAGCAGTTGCGACATCAGCGAAACATCGCAGCATTTCGAACAACAAACAACAACAAAAGTTCGCTGAACTGCACAAAGGCAGGCGAAGATATAATATGTAATAGCAAAACTTCAGAAACGCTAACGAAAATACCAACAACAACAACACCAACGACAACAACAATGCGAGAACGAAGACAAAGCCAAACTTCATTAGTTGGCTCTCGCATCATCAGCTAAGTTGGCCAAAAAGAAAGCAGCAGATGATTCTGGCCACAAAAAATGCACACAAATCAACGTTAGAAGATCTGCAAAGCGGATGAAGAAGAAGCGTAGCGAAATTCCACAGCTACAAATTCGATCTATCGAAAACAAATTGACTTTTTATAGACAGTGACAACAATTAATTATATTTTAATATGCCTGCACCGTGCCCAGCGACGAGGCCCCAGACCCCAGACCCCAGACCAGACCAGACCCTCGACTCGAGCTACGTCTGTTACACCTGCGACTGCGTCTCCAATGCCGCTTAGCATGGCCGACAGCTTATTAGTTTATAGTGTCAACAACGCGGGTTAAAAAGAACGCCCAAAGAAAGAGGCGACGGGGAGACAGCGACGAAGAAAGGTCGTCGCAGCTGCCGTAAGTCATCGAACTTTCTCCACAGGTTCCCTTTGTTTCAGCTAATTTCTATATTATGTTACAGGTGTTGTCAGCCGCACATTAATTAATTATGTTTTGGCAGGCGCCTCAAACGGGTCAGCCAAGGTCTGCTGCACTTGCCGATCGTCAACAGCGGGCGACGCCAATTTGTAACCATTAGTCGCACAGTTTGACTATATATCGGGTACTCTTAACAGGGGGAATCTGATCACAAAATGTGTATCACGTAGATGGAAGCGCGTACGATCGCTGAAGCATCGGCAGATATTCTTGATCTATTTTGATATATGTATGTCTCTATTCGAATCTATGATCGATAGCTCCCATATATGTATTTCTCTTAATATTATAATTGGTTTACAATAAAGTTAATAAGTATTAACCTGTAAGTTACACAGGGAAAATCAGCGTGACTTCAATTTCATTTATATTCCTTATAGCCTGACCTTATTGACAATATGAACAAATTGTAGTTTGTTCTTATAAGCCATATCAAGTAGGTGTTGACGCTAAATCGACTCAGCTCGTCGCCCTGTTCAAAAATATATATACTTTGTGGGGTCTGCCACGCCTCCTTCTGCCTGTTACATA
>NW_022045891.1:86941-119190 GCF_001654015.2 Drosophila navojoa
TGTATATGTGAGTGTGTGTGTATGCGTGTGTTTGTTTGTATGCGTGTGTGTGTGCTAGTTATTATTAAAATATGAGTTGCTTGTAGGGTTCAGGGGATCTCGTAGTCGAGCAGTCTCGACTAGAGCTTTCTTACTTGTTTTTATATCATAACAATAAGAATCGCTTAGAGAACATTAAAATACATATTTTAGCAAGTACAATTGTGTAATTTGACAAAAGACTATTCAAATTTGTCTGTTTAATTACATATGGGAAATATTCTAGACAATCGCGTGTCTCAGTTTTAATCAGAAATTCCCAAAAGCGTAGATTTGTTTCTTTTTGTCTGTTTGTTATTTTGTTTATGCCGACTGATTCGAATAGAATGGTTTCTGGTAGATACTTTCAAAAGCTATGCTGTAATTAATAGCTGCTTACGACTTGGCCGCAAATTAGCCACATGACATAGCGCCCCAAGAGCTCAATTTGTCGCTATGTCTAGCCCCCGCCTCGCGTAGGCTTGAACTCGAATCGCCTTAATCGCGTGGGCTTTACAGAACGGCATACCCAAGAACCAGATCCTGTTATAATTTGTGCCAATGTGGCGAGAAACGAAATAAGTTAACAATCCGTTTCTAACGATACATTGCAGAATTTTAGAACCAGAGATTGATGGGTACCAGAGGACGTACATCGCTCATCTATTCGATCCGGCTCCGACATATGCAGGGCATAAGCACATTTGATGCCTGCTGTGTACTCTTCTAATATTGGTTTAATACAAACCTGATCTAAATAAAAAACTAGAGCAGTAGTAACTATAGCAAGCCGACATCTGTGTGCCTAGCTTTGGATGACCAGAATATAAAATCTGCACATGTAGAAATCTTATAGCAAAGTTGACAAACAATATTTGCCCTAGTATCGTTTGCAAACTTGCTGCTCGCTTTCGTTCGATGGAAGGCGTAAGCTCATTGACTTTGCAAGTCAAGTGGGCGCTTAGTACTCATTTATGCTATTGTTGATGTCGTATATTTTCAGAACTTGTTTCTTATCGACGGCTAAGAAATAGAAATTCATTACAGTAACCTTCACAGGGACAGCTGCGACTGCTAAAACTATACACTAGGCTAGACTTAATTTAAGGGATTCGAAGTTTTTGCGCTCTCCTGGCGTATGGCGTTGATGAGCTCATAGTTAACCAGAAACGTGAAGCGCAGTCCCGAAATTTCCACAGTACAGTTGTGTGCCAATCGCGTCTTGTTACCATTCAGCAAAGGTGTGCCATCGATGAAGATGGCGCGCTTGCCCTCGTTGGCTATGAAGAAGTCGCCGTTGCTGCGCATTTTGATGGTGCCTTGACGCCGCGAAATCTTTGCAGCGGGCCCCTCCAGGGAAAGATCCACATCTACGCCACATTCCTTGGCCTCGCGACCGAATGTTATTTCCTTAGAGCGCATCAAATAACGCACAAGACGTCCGCACAAGCAGGCAAGCGTTTGGCTATCGAACTCACTGGCTGCCGTGGGTCCGAGCACTGAGTCAACCAGCACGCCCCAGCGTGAGAGCTCGTTCTCTAGCAGACGGATGTCGCGTTTGTTACGTCGATCGGCCAGAGTTAATTCGATTTCCAATGCCTCATCGCGCGGCTCTTGCAGGTCTTGATCGAACAACTGATCCTCAGCATCTGAAAAGCTGAGCGGTTGATCGGTGCCCTGCAATGGCTTTACCGATTGATCAGGAAGCAGACAATATTGCTTGAGCAGCAGCCAATGATTGTGCAGGGACTTAGCAGTGCGTGCGCAATAGAATGTGGAGGGATTCTTGTCCAGCAGCTCCTGAAACTGCTCTAGCTTTGGGGTCTCCGACTAAGTGAGAAATAATATTGGATTAGTCTCAGACGATGCAAAATAAGAGCTAACTGCTTACGCTCTTTATAGTGCCTAGAAGGTCCTCCTCCTGCACGCTGTACAGCGCCTTCCGCTGTACAGACTCCACCATCTCGGGATGCAGATTACGCATGGCAGACACGGCAATCCGTGATACGGATGGCTCATACAGCAGGGCGTACCAACGCTGCTGCAGCTCTTGAAGGGTAAATTTACAGGAGAATTTGACGCCCCGATGTATCATGCGTAGGTCGTTGGTTTGCTGTATCCCAATAACAAGGGCTAGGTCATCGATTGGCTTCCAGCGACCCAAATCCTTGGTGGCCATCTGTCCAAGAGGTCGACCATTGCGACGGGGCTTTTTATTGCTCGCTGGACGAGATGGACGTGGACGACGTTCAGGGGCCATCGCACGATCCATCGCAGGCTTCACCTTTGGCTGCGGTTGCTGCGCAGAATTATGAATCGTTGGCAACGGCAAGGTCGGCGTGGCTGGCGTTGAAGGCGTCGCAGGCGTTGAAGCAGTAACTATGTTTGGGGCCCCGGGTGCAGTGTCCACTGTAGTGCCAGGTGTGTTAGTCGTTTCAGGTGCAATGGCAGCAGCAACTGCAATTGGGCCGGGTGATTGCTGCACCGTTGGTGTCGTAACAATTCCTGAATAATTCTGAGATGTTGTCCGTGGTCGACTTGAGCGGTTAGCGTCGGCACCGCTACGGTTCGTTGGTATTGTAAGATTGTATTCTACAATTTCGTCGTCAAAGCGTTTACGTTTTATAGTACGTGAGGAGCTAACAAGCAATTGAAGTTATCGACAGTTTACAGTTAGCCTAAAATGTCAAACTCACCTTCGACGCTTCGCCGCGTCGTTTTGTAGCAACTCTATCGGCAAATTGTGAATTGGAGTTTTACTCAAATGTGTTGCTGTTGTTGTTGTCGATACCGTTGTTGTTGCTGCTGGGGCTGCGCAAGTGTTGACAGATGTCGATGACACACTGACAGTGGCAGGGACGTCAATTGCATGGGAAGGAACAGTAGGCGCCATTGTAGTATTTACACTAGTCGATGTTGCAGTGTTGGATATTGTTATGGGTAATTGAGTGTTTTCCATGGCTATTTTGAGCAATATTATTTGTTTTTCGTTTGCGACGCACAATGCACTAGTAATGATGTGACAAATCGATAACTATTCGATAAGTCACAGCCATCGTATCACGATATTCTGCATAGTGGCAGCACCGCATAACATTTTAAAATTGTTTTTAACATAGGTACTCCTCAGTTAACAATACTTGTATTATATGTATGATCACATATTTATTTATTTAATACTTTGAAACTTAATGTAATAAACGAGTTTAATTTGGTAACATCTTTGTAATTTTTCGATGTGGATATATTAGCAATTCTCGACGTCAGTAGCTGGTTTTCAAACAATCATAATTAACTGTCGAAATTTGTTTTTATTTGGTGGTTTAGCTTAAGACGAACCTAAGTAAATGTTTAAATATTTGGCAGTATCTCATCAAAATAGGTTAAATTTATCTCAACATTAAGTAAGTGTTATTATACAGCATTTCTCAGTAGATTTCTTAGCTGACTTTATTACTTTCTGGAAATCAATTCCAATGCCAAGAAGAAAAATATGTGACTGAAGTTCGGAATCATTTTCACTGGATGAAAAATTAAATGTTCGTCAAATGACGGCATTGCGGTTAGGAATACCGCTTTGTGGAAACACATCCATTTTATCGGAAAAATGGCCAAATGAAATATGAAATGACTTGTGGGAAGGCTTGTGTTGACAAATCACTTGCCATAATGGCTGTGATTGACTTGCAGCCATTTAGCATTGTGAAGAATCTTGGATTCATACAATTTGAGCGATCATTAATTAATTTTACTCTAGATGCGCTTGCAAATATCTCTACACCCCGTCGAGCACTGTTGAGTCCCAAAGAATATTTAGTAAAGCAAAGGCAATTCTAACAGACCGCGCGACTGCTTTAAAGGAGATAAGCGTTAATAAACTGCTACATTAAAAACAAATTTTTGGCTGTTAAATTTAGACGTATCTCAAGAAGAACACTAAGTAGGAAGTAAACTGAAATCTCAAAGCAGTTTTGTTTGGTTATCAGATTTAAGATTTTGTATTGTTGTATTGTTTTAAAGAGTTGTGCTGATTTTGATATAGAAATTCAATCTCCAATAAATAAAAATACTTCACTATCGTGGTATAAAAATATATACATATATACTTTAATACTTCAATTGTAAACAAATGTATTTAATTTTTTCAACTCGTTAGTTTCCGATGGAACCATCGATATATTCAAAAGATTTATCCATCGATGGAGCTATCCATCGATTACTTCACAGCTCTAGCTGTAATAATATCGATATGTGTCGTCACGAAAATAAAAAGTGTGTCCGATGTATTTAATGTTTGTGGCATAAACTTTGTGCTGCAGCCCTAAGTTTGCTAACAAAGTAGTGATGTGAAACTTGATAATAAGATAATAATGTGATGTCTATGCTTTAAAATGCGCTGCATTATTAAGTGCATTAAAGCATTTCAGTATTGCTAACAATTCGCAAAAGCTTTACCAAGCGCTACAAAACAATGAGGTAAGCGCGCATTGTAATTACAATGACGAATGTGATGACTAATCGATTGTGCTTGTAGTTGTCACTACGCGGAGTCGGAATCATCACAATCCGAGAGCAAAATGGACATCTCGGAGACGCCTACGGACTCCACGGGAGTTTCGCCGTTGGCCGATGAGCGTGCCAATGCCACGATGCCAAACAAATCGAATATCGACGACGAGCGGGAGAATAACGAAAACAAAAATACGTCAATGTTAGACAACCGAATAATACGGCCAGAGTTGCTGCTGCCAGTCGAAACGATGCCACAACGACAAATAACAGAACGCACCCTGACATTGGCGAATAGTCACCCGCTTATGTCGCCTACCAACACCGACTCTGACTCGGAGCCTTTTCAAGGCAAGTGCAAGAATTTCCCCGACGTAGTGCCTCGCACCGAGCAGACCACAACGGAAGCTGTACGAAATACGTTGAATCAACAAAACAACATGCGGGTCAAGCCTCAAGACGCGAAAGTCAGTCTGCTGCGGGCAAATAGCCCAGACCTGCTTAGCAGTGAGTCAGATGTGGATGTGTCACAGTATTTGGCAGCTGTTGAGTCAAATTTTCAATCGGTTTCGTTGCTGCCCAATGCGAATAACAAAGCGTCGCGAAGGGCAAAACACTCGGCCGCAGCTGGCGGTGAGGACATTTCCAGCTTGGACTCCATATCAAATCATAGCTTTGACGATGACGAAGACATAGAGCACAATTTGGCTTCTCTGAGCCCATCCAGTTCGCTGATCGATGGCCTGGATGGTGAGGACGACGATGACGATGAATGCGAAGGGCCCGAGTTGCTGCCCGACAACGATGACGACCTGGATGAGTTTGGCATGGCAACCACGCCGACGCCACATGCCCCCGCCGGACTGCAAGTATCAGCAGATACGGGTGCAACTGCTTCAGAGTTGCCGCAATATACGGCAGATGAGGAGCGGCGCGACTCACGCAATTGGCAAAAGATCACGCTACCAGATGGACGCACTCGAGAGATTGATATGCGTGTCATCGAACCTTACAAACGCGTGCTATCCCATGGTGGTTACTTGAAGGCTGGCGGGCAGAATGCTATTGTAATATTCTGCGCCTGCCATTTGCCGGACAGATCCCGTGCCGACTATAGCTATGTCATGGACAATCTCTTTTTGTACGTAGTGAAGACGCTGGAACAGCTAGTCACGGATGACTATGTGCTCATCTATCTGCACGGCGGATCCAGTAGACGCAATGTGCCGCCGTTTCCGTGGCTCAAACGGTGAGTTCTCAAAATAGTTTTCATTTCAAAAATATTTGATTATTACTTATTTTGTAGTTGCTATCAACTGCTTGATCGCCGCCTGCGCAAGAGTCTGAAGCACATGTATTTGGTGCATCCCACTTTTTGGATAAAATCTTTGGTATGGATGGCTCGGCCATTTGTCAGGTATGTATATCCTATATCTAGGTTATCACTTACTATAAATTGTTGATTCTCTTTGCAACAGCACAAAATTTTGGCGTAAGCTCATTTATGTTAAGTCTCTGGAGGAACTGGGCCTGCACGTGGCTGTGGAAAAGGCAGCCATCCCCGAAAAAGTTAAGCAATACGATGCCAAGCGACATTGAGCTGCACACTCGAACCACTCAAGTCCCTGAATAACTGCTAGCTCAGACTTGATTCACTCTCAGCGCAACATTTACACACGCTCGCATTTGTGTCTTCGCATTCCTTGTTAGACCTATTTCATATAATATTTGCTCCGTCTCGTATTTATTTAATCTCCCGCTATGCTTTAATTTAAGATCTCAATCTATGTGATACTTTTGATTTGCTTTCTCAACCCATGTACTCTAACTCGCTATGTGCTATGTAATTTAATACGCGGCGTTCAGCATACATCGAACAAGTTTTTGATTGCTTTTACCAGCTGCAGTAAAACTCGGATATGTAGCAAATAGGAACAAACTCCACAACAATATATATACACACACACAAGCGCAATCACTAATGCATACTTATTAATAATCATGTAGCTTCCGCTTTAGTTCCATATATTTATGCATATAAACATAATCAATCGTACAATCTACAACACATATACATACATACCTAAGGCCTGGTTTTTTAAGCAATGTTAACATGCGAATAAGCAACTAAAAACCACCAGACTTCCGTACACGTTACCTTCTCTGTCGTAGCAAAATACTATTATGAATTATTACGAATGGAATGAATCCAAACTCAACGGAATTTAATATTAAGCGAGTTTCTAATCGAAAATGTCTAGCTGAATTTTTTGTGTGCTTTTGCATCGATGGCATTGTACACCCAAATCGTTATCAACCAAAAGCACCAAGAACACCGATCCCGAATGCAGAGAGCAGATCCCATGTCAGTCACTACTCGCCCTCTAGCCCACACATTAGATGATAGACCGTAAGTGAACTAGTGACCATTGTATTAAAAGGAAAACAAAATGAATATTTGATATTTAACAATCTACAATCTCACATACACATACATGAGCATAAGAACGTAGTTGTGTAATTAGTTAAGCGTGTAACCGATTGATATTAAGGAGCGATCTTTTGTTGGTTTCCTTATTGCTTAAACGATAATAAAAATGCAGAACACAATTTGCCAATTGATTTATTATGTGAGTTTCTATGAAGCCACTAGGAATAGCTGCTCTGGTCGCAGGTTCACAAATCCTGATCCTCGTGGAACTGAATCAGCACCAACTCATATGTGACGATGGTGCCAGCCACCTGATGAAAAACATATCAATATCTATGCAAATCAAATATTTTCCAGATCTGCATCAATACTCACACTGAGCACCAGTTTACGTGTCAAATTGAAGAACTTCATCCCACTAAGGGCCACCATATCGCTCGTAATCTCCTCGGCAAATCGCATGGTATCCGGGCACCAGGACTCCTTTGGCACGCAGCGCAAGTACCGCAGCGGGCGACGCGACTCGTCGTGCACGCTGGCCGCATATAAGGACACGGCCAAGGTGCGTCCAATCAGAAAGAAGAGCGAGAAGTAAAAGTACACCGTATGAGCTACCGAGGGCATGGTGCTGCGGATTAATGTTGACAATTGAGAACCTTATTGAGTAAGAAGAACAGAAAGTACCAAATATCTCCAAAGACTTTGAACCATTTGGTTAACAAATCATTAAGTTTTGTTTTGCGTTTATACAAAGTATACTATATATACTGAATCGAGCAAATTTTCGCTCTTGCTATTTATGTATGTGTCGATATGAACGAAAACCAACTCGACTCTAGCGAACAAACTTGAAATAAGGGATATATATTTGTGGGTACCGCCATCTGATATCGTGACAAGATCGTGGATGTCACTGGCAGCGTGGAAAATATATTTTCCGGTGTTACTTGAAGTGTTAGAGAATTGCTATATCGAATGTATACACCCCTGTAGGGTCTATGGAAAATTGGGATAAACCGTTATATACATAGTGTTATAGTTATATTACGTTAAAGTTGAACGGCTAAAGTAATATTATCTTCTTTTAACGGTTTGCCAATAATGTTCTTACTAATTAATAATACTTGATCTCTGTACATACATATATGTGCATACATATGTGTAGGAGAACCAACCAGAGAGTGGTAGGAGTAGTATTTCATATTTTAAACTTTAAATATCATTTTAAGGAACATCTCAGATGCACGTACGTACTTGAGACTCCGCAACAGTTGGACACATATAAAGTACAGATTGTTGGAAAATGATATTATAGTAATAAAGGATATGGCGTCATCCATGGTGCTGCATAGCGTGCATATATTCCGATATTGTATGCGTCGCTCAGACCAGTAAGCCGCAGCCATATGCTGAGAGAATAGTCTAAATGTGAACTAGATATGAAACGGAATGTCGTACACTAACTTACCAGGCCCTTGAACTTAAGCAAATTATCGTTTAGTTGGCGGAATTTGGACGCCAAGCCGATGCTCACTATCATAACCAAGATATCCATATAGTTCCATATGAAGGTCGAGTAAACATTTTGTAGCTTGCCCCACAGGGCGAGCGGCGCGGAGTAGTTCAGAACATAGAAGATCTCATCGTTGGTCAGCTCGAAGAAGTTACGTATGGGATCATCCGTGCGATTGCAAAAGGCAGCATAATTAATGGCCGAGACAATGCTCAGCAAATGTTCCGCTGGAGAAGTCATCTATATTAACATTTCACTTTCTATATAACTAAAATCCTACCAAAGGACAACATCATTCCCACGAGCATGACCATTCTGATGGTCTGCGCCATGCGCCTCTTCTCGAGCTGCGTCTGATACTGTGGTAGGTCCTGTTCGATCTGGTACCACTTCATCATCAGGTCGGGCCACTGCCGCGCCAAGCTGAGAGCCTTGCCACACACCAAGAAGATGCAGCTCTTGAAGATCAAGGGTCGGATGGAGTTGAAAGTTATCGAGCCATTCAGCACTTTGTAAATGGTCAGGCTAAGGTTTATCAGCATGGACGCCATGAACAACAGGCAGCAGCAGGTGCGCACGTAGCGCCACGAGAACCTCAAGCTGCTCGGGTGCTTGGCCGTGACACCTCGCACCGGCATCAAGGCAAAGCACTGGGCGGTCAGCAGGACCGAGCCAACTGCCTCATGGAAACTGCCGTTGTACATAAACTGTTCTCGTGTTTTGTAGCTCAACTCTAAATATTAAATAAATTAATAATGTAGATGTACATATTTGCATATATTATACTGCCCCTGGTCGAAGAGTTTTGGCTCAATTCAGGTTGTATAGATATTTTATGTCTGCATATACTAGAGCATACCATTTTTGATGTGCTTGCCGTTTTCCTTTTGCACCCGCCTGGCACTGTCCTCTGGATGATGTTCCTTTGCGCACTAAATAACATTTACAGCTTAGTCCACGTTTATCTGAATCGCCTTCAAGTACCTTTTGAAGAGTCTATCTAGTTTACGCAACAATGGCGACCTCTTCAGCTTTTCCCAGCGTCGAAACTTACGCTCCAGCTTGGGCAGGAACCTCATGTTGGGGCCGCAGCCAAAGGGCAAATGGGCTCTGCATTGGCAGGTCAGTTTATTCGGCGCGTGACCTATCATTAAAAACACCTGTTGTTTTGCACTAATCTATAATTGATAGTTTAACGTGACATATACAAATAAAATGCAAATTGGGTGGAGCTCGCCCGAGCTCAGTGCTCATAGCAATCATTAACTTTGTCCTCCTTGTTGAATTGCAGCAATATCAGCTCGTAGGTTACAATCGTGCCGGCCACCTGCGTCACTTTGGATTTATAAACAGATTTGAGAGCATTTCGGAAGGATGACAGTTCATACCGCTATGACAACGCCTCGGGTTAGTCGAAAGAGCTTCAGGCCCGTTAGGGCCACCTGGTCCATGTGCACCTCCTCCGAGAAGCGCTTTAGCTGTAGTCTCAGAGTTATGAGAGATCTCTGGCAGTGGAAGAGTAAAGTATAGTATAGGACTTACCTCAATGCACCAGTAGGGCCTCGGCACCAGTTGAAAGATGGCCAAAGGTCGCTTGGACTCATCGTTGACACTGGCGCTGTAGAGCGAGAGTATCAGAGTGCGACTCAGCAAATAGCTCAGCGAGAACCAGAAATATGCTGTGTGCGATGCAGAAGGTTTCTTCCTACAGCGAATACATGAAAACGGGTTATGTGGATGTTGATTGGATCGCCTTGGGGCTAACCTACTGCAGGCTCTTTAAAATCTTTCCACATATAAAGTACAGATTGTTGCTAAAGCAGAGCAGCGTTATAGCTGATATGGCATCATCCACGACGGTGCACAGCTTGCAGAGATTGCGAAAGCTGATCC
This sequence comes from Drosophila navojoa, assembly GCF_001654015.2. Next base: position 97,306 of record NW_022045891.1, read on the forward strand.
GGTTTTGTATCCAGAACTCAGCACTAGTGGGCTGAAAAGAAAATGCCCGATTGGGATTAGAAGTATCTATCTTCATATACATATATTCAACATTCCTTTGGATGCCTACCAATCGAGCTTCACGGAGCATATGGTCGTTTAGCTGCCGGAACCGTGCCGCTAGAGAAACGCTGACGGCCATCACGAAAATATCGTTGAAGCTCCAGGCAAAGGTTGCTAGCACATTGATCACTTTTCCAATTAGTCCCAGAAGCGGGGTGTAGTCGACGAAGTGGAAAAACATGGAAAAGTTGATCACCAGGTAGCTGTTGATGGGCTGACTGGGCATGACGGGACACGCGTTCACATAGTACAAGCTGGACAGCATGCTCAGCAGGTGCTCCACTGCAACGAGGAGGGCGGATCGTGTCAGCTGTGCAGGATCTAGCTGACTGTAAAGCCACTACGTACCCAACGAGCAGCCTATGGCTATCATTATGATCATTCGGATGTGCGAGGCCAATGCGGCACGTTCGCGCTCTGTACGCAGCATTGGCAACTGGGACTCCACCGTTTGCCACTCCAAGACCACCGATGGCCACTTCATGGCCAGCTGGAAGAAGGCCACCGAGATGGCGAAAATGGAGGCATAGAAGATGAGCGTTTCCACCGAATCAAAGTCGAAGTTGACGAGAATGACAAACATCGCCATAAACCCAGACGAAATGCCAAACAACACAATTACAACCAGTGAATAACAGGACCGAAAGCTCTGCCAGCGAAAGCTCAAGTCCTCGGCGCACTTCGACGAAATGCCTCTCACAGGCATCAGCGCAAAGATTTGAGCTATGATCAACACTATAAAGAAGAGCTAGTATTGGATTATAGACGAAAGATTATTAGATATAATAAGTATAAATAAATATATATTTGTATTTCATAAGACCCACCTAAATAGATAGCACTGTCTTATCAAGACTATCTCACTAACATATTTTTTCGTTTCCAAGTACGGGCTAGTATTGTAATAGTATAATAGCATAAATACTTTAGGGTTGACTCAAAATGGGAGCTAATCGAAATTACCTCCTTTAACTATATTAAATGAATTTTAAGTTTTTTTTAAATTTAAAAACACCATGTTGTCTATAGGGATAAATTAATAATACTAGTAATACAGGATTTATGGCTAGCATGGAATAGATCATGTATTTAAGTCCAAGAAATGTATTATATTATTTTTTGGTTTTCATTTAATATTTGACAAAACTTTTTCAACCATGTGAAATATTCTGAAAGCATCGAAAAAGGGTGATTCTTGATAGGCTGTAATGCTTTATATTTGATAACAAGAGTTACTGTGCGACTTTTCTAGTCATTTTTAAGTCGAGCACTTCCCCATTCGAAACTAGAACAGTCGTACTTCTTTGCTTTTATTAATTGTTTGTTTACACCAATGATTTGTAATTACCTGGCTTGATGGCCTCGAGGAATGACCCATTGTGCACATAGCTTTCTCTATCAGCGCGATGCAGGATTCGCTTGACCTTGTGAGGAACGAATTTACCGGTATTTTGCCTACGTCTTGGCCGAAAATTCAGTTTCTGATTAAAAACGGCCTTAGGCTGTGCGCTATTTACATTGGGGCTAAAGTCAATTCCTGAGTCAGATGACTTTATTAGGCTTCCCACTTACTCGCAGTCAACGCGTGCCCCACGCCAGAAATTGATGAGGCTCAAGCTTTTGCGACGCCTCGTCGCATCGCCCACGGTCCTGGCCATGTTCTGTGCCCGAGTAGTTAAAGTCAACAACTGAAGGTGGGTTTCTCTTTACTGCCAGCCCGGCCAATTGAATATCTGTTTTGCCTATCTGTTTACAATCTGTGTGCAAATGGTGAACTGCAAACAGCAAATTGCTGTCGGTGACAGCCCTATAATTTATGTACTGCGATTTAGTGCACAACTATGAATAGAATATGCTCTTGGAGCCGCCCGCGCCTCGGTTGCAAATGCTCGTCTGCACCTCGGAGCCATTCATTTGATTGATTAGCACCAGCTCGTAGACCATCAGCGTGGCGGCCATCTGCAAGAGGGCGAGGATAAATAAGGGCCAAGGGGGTGGCAAAGCTCACCGAGAAAATGAGGCGTCTGGTTAAAAAGAAATACCCTTTTCCACTCAGGGCGAAGCGGTTGGTCAGTATGATCTCCTGAATCCGGCACAGCTCCAGGCACCAGTATTCCGTTGGTATTTCAAAGAGGGTGTACGATATCTGCCGAGCCTCTTGTGGAATCGAAGAGGCGGCAAACATCATGTTGGACACGCGCGCTATCACGTAAATGAGGCAGAACCAGAAGTACAGCTCATCCATGAAGCTGCCCCTCGCCCTGCACAGAGTCAGAAAATGTCTTATGAAATATTTGAGGACGAAATACCAAACAGCAATTACTTGAAGCTGTGATAAATCTGCACACAGACGAAGTACATGTTGTGTGAGCAGGCCAGAACCACCATGCCAGAGAGCTCCTTGTCGTACAGCCTCAGCAGATCGCAGAGGTCCAGCAGATCGTAGCGCAGCTGCTCCCAGAACTCGCTGGGCATCTGCTGGGTCGAGTGGCGCCGTATGCGCCAGTGCATCTGCCGGAAGCGGAACTGCAGGCCGCGACAGATCAGAGTCAGGAATATGTCCACGAAGTTCCAGACGAAAGTCATGGCCAGAGTGGTCCACTCAATGAAGAGCGCCTGCGGCACATTGAAGTGAAACACCGAGAAGAGCTCCTGTCGCTCCCGCTGAAAGTAGTTCAGCCAGAAGTCCACGTCCAGCTTGCACTCGTGTATCTGCTGATAGTTGCCATACAGGGCGCTGCCCACGTACGTGAAGTGCTCGCAGAGCGCGGCCAGCAGCATGCCCACGCCCCAAAGGCGCAAGCGCCGTCCGAATTGCCGACCCAAATGGCAATCGTAATCGGGCTGCAGGAAGACCAGCTCGCACTGCGCAGTCCGCCGGATGAGGTACGGCCATCGATACGCCAGAGACAGGAATATGGACAGACAGGCGATGCAAATGACGCTAAAGCTGAGCGACCCTACGGGGATAAGAAATAGCGAGATAGATGCAGGAATTGAGGGAATATGAACAGAGTTAGTCCTACCTATGGTGTAGATCTTTAGCCCATGATCAATGACCACTTTAGAGGAGAGTCCGAGATCCATGATGGCAAAGGCCAATATGACGACACTGAGCACCAGAGACGCCGAGAGCCAGCGAAAGCGCACATTCTCAACGGGGGAGCTGGGCCAGACACCGGACACGGGAAACACGCCAAGAAACTGCGACAGAACCAGAACTAGGGCAAGCAATTGGAGAATATGTTGATAACTATTATGCAGGTTTAGTGAATGTTTTATAACAAATTATTTGGTTCATTATTATATTTATTTTATTGCTGAAAAGAAAACCCATACGAGGGCATTTCCCCACAAAAGTCTGCTTGGCTTTTGGTAATTTTCTTAAAAACTTAAAAACTATTATATTGAATTGTTTAAATATATTTTTACGGGTCTTTAATCAATACTGCAATATTGAATATAAAATATTATTTTTAATATTATTTTATTAATTGATGAGTTTATTCATATTTACCACTTTATACAATATTTGCCCGAAATGGATGCAGATTGGATTGAATTCCAATTGAAATTTTTCATATAGTACGCATTTCATTGCAGAATAGCATTGGGTTTTGAAATTTCATGTGGTCTAACTGAGATTTTTTCGTATTTCCTTTGGGAATGATAATAATATATTTTATATACAATATTTGGGTATAGTATAAATAGTTCATTACATTTTCACAAAGGAGTCTTTTACAGTGAGTGTTTCTAAGATTAAAGGTTCGTGAAATTCGAACTTTAGTTCTAGTGAATGAAGCTATCATATAGTAACTTGGTAGTACACAGTAATTTGGTAGTATATATTAAAAGAATCATGCCCATAATTGATTAAACTAACCTTCAATTAAACACGTACTATAAGCATTATTTTATCAGGAAATGCTAGTTTCATTGAGTGCTACTTACAGGGCCCAATGGCGTGCTGGAGCGTGTTTTTATTGCACCTCTGTCGGCGTTGCTCCATTGCTTGACTGTTTACTGGACTGGCAAGTGGACATGCGAAAAAAGATTCGTTCAGCTCTGTGGCGATTGCAATCGCCAAGCGATTGTGTACAACGGGGCGTATGACGGATGTTTATTAATGCATTCGCAGTTAAGATCTGAATGGACAGGCATGACATTTCAAACTGCTTCTGAGTGTTGGCTAGCTTATCAATAATACAAATATCATGGTACATTTTCTCAGTGGGGCGCCCACTAGGGAAATAGGGGATAGTGCATTTTATTAAGTTTCAGCAGTAGACGGTTCTTTGCCTTATCGTTGCCTGGTTAATGACATCCGATATCATGAGCTCATAAGTGATAATCGTTGTGGCCATCTGCAAAGCGAAGAGTCTGTGAATCCACAGAGATTTGAATGATTTACCCCCTCACTTACAGACAGCACGAGTTGCCGAGTGACATAGAAGAATCCGTTGCCTGATAAGGCGGTCATGTCATTGCCTAGCTGTTCGCTGAAGCGCTGAACCTGCTCGACACAAGAAATCTATCAAGGAAGGGATTTCGGAAGTGGGTGAATATACGAATGGATTACCTCTGGGGTCCACGCCTTTGAGGGCACATCACGCAGGGCTGTAATGATTTTCTGCTCGAATTCGTTTATTGAGGAGGTGATAAATATGGTTAGCGTCGTGCGAATAATGGCAAAGATTAGCGAATACCAGAAGGCCACCATGACAATGAGATCCACACCAATGTTTCTGTTGGCAAACGAATTATAAGTCTAGCTACATGTAAGGATCCCCATTGACTCACTTGAAAGTATTGAACAACTGAAAGCATATGAATGACATGTTGTTGCCAAAGGCCAAGAGTATGAGTGGAGCTACAGCAGAGTCCAGCAGACGCACTAGACGCTTCAGGGCCAAATAATGCTGTCGCACCTCTGTCCAGAACACGGCAGGCATCACCTTGCGATGCACGGCGGCGATGCGGCGGTGCAGCTGATGGAAACGTGCGGCCAGCCCAATGCCAATGCACATGAGGAAACAGTCGGTGAAGGAGCGCGGATAGGCGATGGTCTCATTGATCCACTGAAAGTAAATCAAAAATGAGCCCGCACCCTCACTGTCACTCGAGAGAATCACCTCAAGCAGGGGCAGCAGCCAGACGTGGTAGGGGAGTATTTCGTAGAGATGCGGTCGTTCCCACTTGTAGATGCTCTCCAGGTAGCTGACATTAATGTTGCATTGCGTGCGCTCCAGGTTGCTTAGGTGGCAGGAGTTGGCCAGCAGCAGGCAGTGCTCCACTGTAACAACAGATACTGTACCCATACGCATCTACTCCATCGCTAGCTCACCCAGTGCAGATGACATAACGAGGCCCACAACGATATTGATGCGCCGCTTCATGTTGTACTCGCCGTAGAAGCGATAGGGCACGCTGAGGAAGAGCTGCTCCACGCGATGCCAGTGGCGCATGATGCTGTGCCAATGGAACGCCAATCTCCAGAAGAACAGGTGCTCCAGCAGGCAAACGACGTAGAGTGCCAGCGAGCTGGACGTGTGGAAGGTGACGCCGACGCTGCTGACATGATTCAAGACGGCACCGAATTCGCACAGGTTGAGTAGGAGAATGATGGCCGAGTAAAATACGCGTGGACTCCGCCATTTGAATCGAATCTGGTTCACATCGACGGAGCGTATGTTGCTCACGGGCAGCAGAGCATAAGCCTGTGATATAAAGAGCACTGGGAAATGGGAAATTTAAACAAAGCTAATCTCTGACCAAGTCGCAGCCGCAGCAGCAGCAGCAGCAGCGGGAGAAGCAGCGGGAGTAGGCGCGTACCTTGGGAAACAGCGCGATGGAACGTTTCACCCTGCGGCATGGCCTTTTACTGACTGTACACGAATTCCGCGAGAGCTTTAGGTGCAGGCAATGAGTGGAGGCGTGTCTGCGTTTCTTTTTCTTTTTTTGAATTCAACAATTTAGCAGCCGGTATTTACAATAATTGAAAGATAAATGTGGCCGACTGTCAGCCGGCATGACAAATTGTAATTGCTGTTGCCATTTCCATTCAGGCGCACAGGGGCAGCAAGCCCTTGCGGCGGTTGGGCTCGTCGAATTGCAGCAACACCAGCTCGTAGGTAACTATAGTGCCAGCCATCTGAACGGAGGGGCAGTTATTTAGAAATGCAAAATAAGCACCAGAGCTGTACGCACCCCAAAGAGCAGCCTGCGGGTTAGGAAATAGAATTTCTTGCCGGACAAGGCAACGGTTTGCGTGGACATCTGGAATATGAGCCGCTCGACCTCCACGCACCAGTTCTTGCTGGAGACGCGACGCAGCACGCTCAGCGCGCTCTTCGACTCGTCGTTGATGGTGGCTGCCGTGAGGAACACGCAGGCCGTGCGACCCACCAGGTAGAGCATGGAGTACCAGAAGTACACGTAATTGATGGGCCAGCGTAACTTACTAGATATAAGAGATGGGAGGAGACTTTTGCTTCGATGCAGATCAAATTATCATGCTCTGATTACTCACTTGAATATGTTGAGCAGCTGACAGCACACGAAGTACAAATTGTTAGCGCAGGACAACAAAATGATGCTGGACAGAGCATTGTCCACGCGCTCCAGGAGCTCACACATGCGCACGTAGTGCTCACGGATCTCCATGAATGTCGTCTCCGGCACACGATCCTCATGCTCCAGTCGGCGAATCCGCTTCGAAATCTGCTCGAAGCGGTAGGCCAAGCCCCGGCTGATCATCATTATGAATAGATCCATATAGTTCCATATGAAGGTGCAGGTGCCATTTACCACCTGCAGGAAGTTAGAGATATCACAGGGTTTCGCTTTGATGGCCTTAAGACAAGTAAATAAAATAATCAATAGCCTATTCAACATCACCCCTTTCCTCTTCATCTAGTATAGTATAGTAAATTATAGTAAAGTTAAATAAATATGTAGGAGTATCCGAATGGCTTACCAAAACATAGACGCCTAAGAATCTAGTGTAGGGCAGTAGTATAAACACATAATCGTAGTTCAATTTGACGTAACCGTCAAAGGACACGTCCATGGTTGAATTGTAATTTTGCGTACAGTACTTGACGCGCTGCTTATAGCTGACGATGGCAGAGGCCAGATACAAACTATGCTCCACTGAAATGGGAAAAACAACGCATTATGAAGAAAATTAAAGGAGCTCGTGGTCTTTATCTAAATCTCACCCAGCGACAAGGCTATTATAATAAGTGCAGGTTGTCGCACGCGCTGTGACAAGCTCCTGTTGAGCACCTCGTATGGGGCCTTGGTGAAGATTAGCTCCAGGCGTGTCCAGTAGCGAATCAGAGGCGGCCAGCGGCGCGCCAGGTCGATGAATAGAATGCAGGCGCACTGCACACAGGTGAAGAACACCTGACCCACTAAACAACAGCGAAATGACATGAGTTTCTGGTTTCGTCCTCCTTCTCTCCTTGGCTAATACCAACCAAAATTCTTTGCCGTAACGCCTATGTTGAGCAGAAACTTCAGCATGCTTAGCGTTAGCACCGAGCTGGCCATCATGAAAATCACGGTCACAATCATCGGCACCGACTTGAAGCGGAAATGCACGTGCCGCGGACTTGCCTTCCTGATGCCAGTCAGTGGCATTATGGCAAAGCACTGACCCAACAGCATGACTATAGAGTCATATATAGAGAAAAACAAAGACCCGATTAAGAACGGTGCCGCTACCGACAGCAGAGTACTCATTCACGGATGAAACACAACTGAAGTGGGGCTCTCGCTCAAAAAGATTCAAGTTAGAAGGTATTTCACGCCCCAACCCAACAGATAAGGTTAATAATAACCTATCCGTATCTTTGAAAACTTTTCTTTTAGGACATTAATTAGAAAACACTGCTTTGAGCTAAGATGAATCCGATAAAAACTTTTTTTCTTAGGTTCTCATGTCTTTCTCATTTTGAATACAGGCATTTCTGAGATACCGGAAATAGCATTTGCTAAATCCCTATGGGGCATGTCCAGAAAATCAAAGCATGAGGATATCCAAGAGTATATACATAAAGGAGTACCATGAATGATCTTAACACAGCTATACAGCTGAGAGTATTTAAGCTCTGTAAATGTATATTGCTTTTAATTAACCAGTTCAAGAGCTGGGAAAGGGCAACTCGATAAAAGTTAGGGGCAGTAATTATACTGCCTAATCCTAGCCATTTATCTCAGCTATGACATGAATTTAAATTCTATGAAAAGTATTTTGTTTCAACGGACAAATATTGGATAAAAATGCACGCGATATGTCTTTCCATCATATGTGAACTATTATATATATTCAAATAACGCTACTTACTGGGAGAAGCGGCTCGATGAAATAGATCCAATTGAGCATAGTCCGTGGTTGTCTCACTCTTTATGACACGAAAGTCGAAATTGTCCTCATCTGAATTCTTATTCTGGGTGCTTTTGGCCAAAGTATTCGGGGTTTGCCGCAATTTCCAACCGGCCTGTCCGTCCATGTCGCTGGCCATTTGAGCACTGACCCGGAGCGCCTGCGTCTATGCGGGCCTCCACCGGGAAATGTATTTTTAGAACTGCTGGTCACTCTGGCCAAGGGAAATTGCAGTTTAAAAACGCAGTTAACACGCGCTGCGTGGGAGTTGGTTGCTGTAAACAATAATTAGGAGCTAATGAGAAAAGCCCTGTGCATGTCTATGGCGCCTGAGTAGGCCCTTAGTCAACATGCGGCACTCTGTGCTTAAACATCCGTTCGAATGCGATCGAAACATTTTGAGCCTGTTGAAGGCGAAGCGGAGGCAGCGACGCGCCGCAGTTGAGAAAAAGTGGCGCTGCGCTGCCAATGCTGAGGACTTGGAGCAGCTCGACACATTCCATCGTGCCGTACGGCCATGTGGGTAGACTTTGTGACTCGAAAGAACCTCACGTCTCACTCGGCTCTTTGTACAGATTTGTGCCTGGCCCAGGTGTTTGGCATGATGCCGCTGGCAAATGTGCTCAGTCGAAGTCCTCACCGGGTTCAATTTCAGCTACGCTCATATGCCACCTGTTTGTCAGTGCTGTTTCTTCTGCTAGGAGGCGTGAAGACCATGCGCTTAGCAACAAAACTTATTCAAGGCGGCCTAAATGCCAAGAGCATGGGTAAGTCAGGAAATCGTATTCCATATTTATAAGTGTGCTAAGGGCTCTTATCAAATCTATGTTGCTGTCTTTTAATATATTTAAGTTTGTAATATTTAATATAGGTAAGTGGCAGTATAACCCATTGATGATTAGAATCCATAGAGTTTAAGAGTCTATCTTAATTAATGAGTTTCTATTCTTCAACAGTGAGCGTCGTTTTCTTTACGAGTGGAATGGTAATCTGTGTGAGTTTTATTTCTTTGGCGCGCGGTTGGTCTCGCCTGATTGTGCCCTGGACCGGCATCGACATTATAATGCTCTTCCCGCCATATGAAAAAATGAAATATAGTCTTCGACGGAAGTTGCTTATCGCTGGATGCTCTGTGGGATGTCTGACACTGCGTAAGCCACCATGTAACCTAGAATACTAAGAATTTATTCAAGACAGTGGTGTGTTTTTCATAGTGGAGCATTGGCTGTATTACGCATCGAGCTATACTAATTTTCGAATACAAATTATGAGATGTCAACCGAATGCTACTCAGATACCCTTTAAGGAGTACATGATGAAGGAATTCGCCGATATTTTCGAATTGGTGCCCTACAATTACATCTTTATATTCTATGCCTTTGTAGGTCTGACTCAAGTTGGATCACTCAAATGATAGTAATGAGACCTGTTTGTTCACAGTTTCTGAATGGCACATTCACTTTGATCTGCAACTTCATGGACACGTTTATAATTTTGATAAGCCTTGGCTTATCCCAACGATTTCAGCAGATGGCCACGCGCGTTTTGAATGCCGTCGAACGGGTAAAAAATACAAAAAATAATAAATGGTATTAACCATTCAAAGGAAGTAGAATGAGCTCTTGCAAATATGTTTAATTGGGGTTGAGCAGCCCATAAAATAACCTATAAAATATGTATGTATTCATACTCTGAATCAATTCAATCTACCATCCAGCATTCAAGGCAGTCCGTTTTACTGTCTGTTTGCCCATAAGCCGTCTATTCGTCATAAAACGCTACAGACTAACCATTAACAAAATATCTCCTTTTATGACATTCGATAAGTCATATGGTTTCGTTAAAATCGATAAAAATCGATATTTTGTATTTTAATCCTGAAAGCTTGTTCGTTAGACTTGAAGAACAATTTTCTGTATAAGTTCGTATTAAGTTCGGGTGTTGGATAGCTTATTTAACCTCATTCCCACACAAAATTAACAATTATAGACTACATATGTATATTTGTATACAGGGCCCAGTATCTCTCCTACTCGGGCAGTCACGTCCATAGCAATCTTGTTACATCTTTCATTTTGCTTTCCCACTTTAAATTGCCCTGCATTCAGTATGTGCCTGATGTCGAGTGGCATGAAATACGCATGCATCACATACTCTTGTGTGAGCTCATGGATTTGGTTGAGGCTAATATGTCGAATATCGTTTTGATCTCCTGCTTGAGCAACATCTACTTTATATGCAATAAGCTGTTGACCATATTTACGTAAGTGCTTTCTTTCACTTCGTCTGAAAAGTATTTAACTTATACATATTTACTTAATTGGCTTACAGTAAGCTCCATTATCCCATCAACTACGCCTACTACTGGTACAGTTTGCTCTATTTGCTGTGTCGCACCTGCGCCGTTTTCATCTGCGCCTCAAAAATTCACGAAGCTTCGTTGCTACCTCTGACGGCCCTCTCCATGGTGTCTAGTGAACACTGGACCGCGGAGGTGCAGCGTTTCAGCCATCAGCTGGGCAGTCACTACATAGGACTCTCCGGCTTGGGTCTGTTTCATCTGACGCGCAGGAGTTTCTTTGGTGTGAGTGTTGCCCTTGATTCTGTTTTCAAATATACAAACAGCAATGTAAGATCTATTGTAGATGATGACGACATTGGTGTACTATGAGTTTATGCTATTACAATTGGATGCCAAGAACAACAAGGATGATCTGTCCAATCTGTGTGGGTGATTACATATGAGAACAAAGTTACACCAGTCGGAAAATTTACAACAAACAGAAAAGAAATATAATTATTTATTATTTCTTTTCATTATAGATTTACAATAAACTATTTCTATTAATGTTTATCCATATAAAACTTGATTATCGAATGATTAGTTCTCCGACTCACAGATATCTGTACTGTACTAATAAGCAAAATAATTGACGAGAAACAGCTATGATGTGAATTGTGTCATTAATTTGTAAAAAGACCATCTTTTTTATATAGCTTAACTAATTTTGTATAGTATTCTTTAAACAGATTGTTACGTATTTCAAATTTTGGACCAAGCTCTAGTTAACCAAAATTAAGTAGTTTTTTATATAGCAATTTTAAATAAACATGAACATAAATGATATTCTGCTATTAAAATTATGGGTTCTAATGAGTTAAAGAGAACATTACAGCTGAGAGCAATTACTAAGAGAGATTACAAATTATTTTTTGTCTTGAATTTTTAAGAGACTCTGGTAGTATAAATATAGCTGTCTATTAAAGTTCTGTCTCAGTTGAAGATGCATGGCGAACATAGTCAAGGTCGAAGTGTCGACGTATATAGCATGTCTTAAAGCATGTCTTAAAATGTGTTTCTACAAGTTTAGCCTAGTCGAACTTATACATATCTTAATGAATGAATCATAAACGTGAGTACATACATAAATATGTTTTTAAAGCGGGCGCGTGAGGATCTATTTACAAAAACATATATATCATCATTTAGTTAAGCTTAGACCACAGCACACAACAGTTAAGTTAACTATTGAAATTATAATTATAATTATTGAAGTATTGGCAAGATGCATGTGCAGCTTGGGGAGGTCTGACAATTAAGGCACCGACTGTGTTTACTTAAATAACGTCAACCCAATTCGATTCGCTCTCTGTTCACTAGTTCATGCCCATAATGGGCGTTAAATATCATTTCAAGGTGATGCGCAAATAACTGACAAAACCGACGGTGTTAAGCAGTTCTAACTATTATACAATGGGGTTTTAGAGTTTCCTAATGTATATGTATAGGATTCATGCTGTACAGCTCTCAAAAAGATTGAAATAGATGTTCAGATTAGCCATTACGAAATCGTTGTATCTATATAGATATTAAGCAGGTAAATGCTCTAATCGTAGTGGAACCTAATCGTCTAGTGTTAATGCAAAATATAATATATAATATAATATATAATATAATACTAATAATATACTATACTATACTCAATTTGAATTATATATTTTTATTAGACAATCCAATTCGATTCTTTAACGAAAGGCAAAGTATCATGTTTTATAACAATAATTAAGCAATTTTCTTTATATTTATACTCTTATATTTGAGGTAATTCTTAAATGTAAACTAAGTTTATTTCGGTTATGGAAATATTTCAGAGTAAAACAGGAATGAGCTCCGGATTTCATCAGCTTTGTGATATTTCAACATATGTATAAGACTATTCGTGATAATTGGCCTGTAAATGATATTTCATTTTTTGGGCTTCGCTGGCAAGTGCGACTGTTCACATAGGGCGGGAATCCACAAATTGGGGGTAACCGAAGTCGTTTGCCATTAGTTTCAATTATACGAATGGACAAATGTAAATCTGACAACTGTACAGCTATTGTTACGCCAACTCAACGACCTGTCATACAGAAAGGAAAAGATAGAGAGAGAGAGAGAGAGAGAGAGAGGTAGATAGAGCGCTTAGACGTCGATGAGCAAAGGGAAAGTCTGGACTATAAGTTTACAGTTCGAAATGGGTTTTCAATTCACGGTTCGCCTTGACACTGACACTGACACTGACGCTTTGCCAATTAACACTTTCCTGGTTACCTGCAATTGTTTATAGCTGCGACGCGGCCCCAAGCGGGGAATGCCCATTCGTAGGAGCAATTATCCTGTCAGAAAACTTTGTGCGCCCCATAGATTTGCTCATGTGTGTGTGCAGTGTGTGTGCGTCTGCGTGTGTGTGAAGCAACCGAAACTGGTAGCAAAACAAAATGCCAACAAAAACAAACGCGGGTGGCTACAGAGGCGGCGGCACTGCCGTTTCCGCTTCATTTCCAGCACGTGAATCAGTTAACAACCCCCGAGACTCCGAGCCAAATCCGAACGAGAAGCCAGAGCTGGTGTGTTTTGACGCAGCTGTCATGGCAACAGCTGAGCCCAAGCAAATCGAACTTGGATAATGAAAAGTGAGCACTGTGAGCACTGTGAGCACTTTGTGGCAAATCGAATCGAAAAATTTTCATTCGCTCAGAACGCAACAAACCGCCAAATCGCACGCAAGCTGAACGGGACGCGGATCGGAATTAGGCATGAGCCAGCATGGAGATACCAGAGACTGTATCTGTGCGAAAGTTCCGCGAGTTCACCCCGCGACAAAAGCATGAGCTGTATGAGACGCTGCTGGAGCTGACGGACTCGATCGAGGAGCTCCCCAAGAAGTCGCTGCGCAAGACGCTGGAGCTGACGCTGGCCGTGTTGGAGTACAAGGGACAGTTGGCGCAGAAGTTTGAGCAGAGCGACGAGAAGCGCCTGCAGGATGAGAACGAGAAGCTGAAGCGCATGGTGCAGAAGCTGGAGAACGAACGCGACGGACTGAAGATCAAGAACAAGGAGGTAAGTGCTCACTCACTCTCAGTCTGTTGGCCTGATCGAAAATATATTCGCTCTATCGGAAGCTGGCTGCGGAGCTCAAGCAACAGCAGGAGCAGCTGAGGCAGGCGGCACAGCAGGCGGACGCCAGCGACAAGGACTCGTCGGATCCACTTTCCGAGCTGGACAAGCAGGAGCACCTGCTGCACAACATCGAGACGAAGAACAAGCATATCAAAAGGCTTCTACGCGAAATCGACGTATGAGACTCACTTGATCCTCAGCCAAAGTATTTCCAAATAACAGCCTTCTTTTCGTGCAGACACTGCAGAACCAGAACATCGCGCAGTCCAAGACCATTGTGCTGCACGAGCAGGAGCTGCAGCAGATAAGGGCCAGCCTGCAGCAGCTCTCGCAGGACATCACGAAGGTCGAGCAGGAGCGCAAGTCGCTTATGCAGCGCGAGCAGCAGCAGAGCCTGGAAATCGCACGTCTCGAGGGCAACGTCACTTTCCTCGAGGAGGAGCGCGAGAAACAGGATCTGGAAATGCGTCAGTTCCTGGATAAGTATGAAAATCAAGTGGTCAGCTGGAGGCAGCAGCTAGACAAAAAGGACAAAGAACTGGAACAGATGCGCAAGAAGTTAGAGCAGACGACCTCAGGGCAGAGCACATCGGACTCCACGCCCAGCAGTAAGCAGAGCCCCCGCGAGGAGGAAACTCATCTACGACATGTGAGCGCACAGAAAATTGTTCACAACTCTTAGTTAAAGCTCTCAATTCCTTTTCAGCTGCTGGAATTACGCGAGCAACGGATCGAATCTCTGGAAGGCAAACTGAAATCGATGTCGGATGAGATGGTCAGCTCCACGAAGGTTATGAATCAGCTGCGCGAGCAACACGAGGGCAAGAAGAATCCCCAGCAGCCAAACGCCTGCTGCAAGCTGATCGAGGAGCGCCTTCGCGCCGCCAATGCACGCTCGAAGCAGCTCTCAGAGCTGCTCGACAGCACCGAGCAGGACAACGTGCTCAAGGCTAAGCAGGCGCTGCACGCTCTGAGCGCTCTGGAGGCCTATAAACGTGGAGAGGATGGCCTCGTGCCGGCATTGCGCCGCTGCTCGGAGCTCGAGCAGAAGCTCGCGGAGCGGGACAAGCGGCTGCGCAACTACACCCAGGAGCTGAACGCCATGCACGAGCTGGAGCAGGAGAACTCCGTGCTGCGTCGACGGCTCAACATACCCGACGACGTGGTTGTCCTCTCCAAGCAAGTGCGTGCCAAGCAGCGCAACAAGGACAAGCAAATCGAGAGGCTAACGCTGAAGCTGCGCACTTCCGAGGAGCTGCGTCTGCAGCTGAAGCTAGACAAGTGTGAGCTGAGGTGAGTTTGTAGAGATCACTGATTCCTAATCCGAGTACTCACGGAGCTCACGCAATCTTCAGGCGCAAGCTGCTCGAGCTGCAGAACGGTCAGCCCCAGACTATGGATGACTCTTTGCATCAACCCAGTGAAGTTGGTGAACTGCCCCCGAGTGCTCCGCTGGAAAGCTCACCACGGCGCGGACAAGGCGACGGCGCTGCCAGCTCCGAGCTGCAGACCAAATACGAGGATGTACTCGCTGAGAACGAGACTCTGCGCATGGGCATGTATGAGATTTTGGAGAAGCTGCGGGAATACGACGGTACGTCGAGTTTTATTCCGTTGAATAACTTTGAATAACTGTTATTTCGTTGCAGCTACCTCGGAGCACATCACTATAGACTCCGAGCTGCTGCGGCGTCTCATCGAGGCGCTGCCCAGCGGAGCCGGTGTTCCGCATCTGCACAGTCAGTTGCAGGAGCTGAAAGCGCGCGAGGAGGCTCTGTGCCAGCTCCTGCATAACAATGTCAGTGATTCGGAAACGGGCGAGTTGTCGTCGGTGCAGAGCATGCGGGATGTGTCGGATATGAACGAGGAGCAGACAAGTTTCGTGGGCATTGATTCGGCCACGCGACCAACCACACCGACTGACGCAACCGAGGGATTGCAGCTGCCCGTCATCATTGAACAGGAGCTGGAGCCGGAAGCGAAAGCAGAAGCGGAATCGGAGACGGAGCCTGAGCAGCCCAGGCCTGGAACAGCAGAACTGGTGGAGCTGACAATCATTCGCAAGCATTATGATGAGTTGCGCCTGCACTTGGCCTCGGATGGCAACGAGCTGATGCGCTACACCCAAGAGCTCCACGAGCAGCTGATTGCCTTGGAGAAGCAGCTGCAGCAGCAGAAGAGCTCCTATGCCTACATGCGCGAGGATTACGATCAACTGCTGACGGCCCAGAAGCGACAGGAGCTACGCCACATTGAGAACTCGGCAAATCTGCAAAATCAACTGGAGCAGCTCAAGACGGAGCTGGCTGCCAAAAGCGATCAGCTGGCCACAGTGCAGCGCACGCACCTCTGCACGGCGGAAGAGCGACTCCAGCTAGAGCAGCGCATTGCCACGCTCAGCATGCAGCTGGCGCAGGCCACGGATCAACTGATGGGCGAGTTGAAGATTGAGGAAGTCTCTGCGGATTACGGCATCGTCGACGAGAATTACCAGCTGGATTATATAACGGCCGCGGAGTTCGAGAAGCAGCGACTCACCCTAGACACGTGGGCGACCCAGCAGGCGGAGCTGCAGCGCGAGAAGAAACAACTCGAGGGCCTCCTGCAGGTGGCCAACGGCCAGATACAATCGCAGCAGAAGCTGCTCAACGAGATCACCGATAATCATATCAGCCTGCGTCATCTCGTGGCGGATCTGCAGAGCAGTTCCACTGACAAGCTGTTGCTGGCCAAGATGCAACGCGATTTGGACATAGGTAGGTGAATCTTGGCATAAGTAATCGAAATCTAAGCTCATCTCATTCCAATGTTCATTCAGCCAAGGCAGACACTGCGCGCTTGGACCTGGAGCGCAAGCGTTTGCAGCAGGACGTGGATAATCTGAGTACCCAGCTGCAGGCAGCGGAACGTCTGGCCAGCCAGATGCAACAGGACTTCCAACTGGAGCGAAACAATAGCCACAT
Organism: Drosophila navojoa; assembly: GCF_001654015.2. The sequence goes on from NW_022045891.1 coordinate 114,206, forward strand.
CAAACAGAAGTAAGTCGAGTTAGTTGCAGACAAACCTGCTATGCTGCTATGCCGGTGTCCCTGCTGAGTTAAGAGTTCCTAATGTGGCTTCAATTTTTTTGCTACTTGTCTTACAGATTTCTGCAGCGTTCGCTGTTTTCACTCAAGGAGAAATACGCCAAATTTACACCCCTGATCTTCCTCAACAATTTTGTGTTCTCTTACCAACAACTAAATCAACGACTGATGGAGCAGCAGCAGGTGGAGCAATCTGGGGAGAACACAGCGCTCGTCGAGCACGTGATGCAAGTGGTGCAGGCGAAACTGGCGCCCAACGAGGAGAATTCACAGCAGTTGATCAAGCTCATCAAGTCGGAGACGCAGTCCCGGCTGCTGGAGCAGCGCTGCGAGAGTCTGCAGGCCAGGCAGTCCGAGCTTCAACAGGAGTTGAGTGAGTTGCGCTTGCAGCATGCTGCAGAGTCGGAGCATTGGCAGACGATCGAGGCGCTGTTTGCGGAGCCAAAGGGCGAGCGCGAGGCATCCACTCTCGTGGATGTGGCCACCAATACGGAGGCGGCACCACCAGTGCCCGCCTTGCGCCGAGCGGCGCAGCTCATCGACAGACAGTCGTCCCCCATTGGGTCGCCGAAGAGGCGGCTATCGAACCACGACACCACAACCCAGACCGAACGCACCACAAAGCAGCTGCTGGAGACAGCTGTTCAAACCAATGGCTGCAGGCCGCGCCAGAAGCAACAGCAGCAGCATCAAGCCGTGCAAACGGCGCAGGATGAGGAGCTGCTGCAAGTGCGGGCAGAGTAAGAAATGCATAATAGAGGATCCGATTTTCGATTTGATACTTACCCCTTTCCGCAGGCTACTGGCAGCAAACAAACGCGTGGAGCAGCTGGGCCAGCAGCTGGAGTCGACCAACTGCCGCAGAGAGTCGGATAGTCAGCACAGCGGCATCGTGGAGAAGACCATTCTGTCGTTCCACACTTTGCTGATGGAGAAAGATCAGTCCATTCAAAAGTACCAGGATCTGCTGCAAACGGAAAGGGAACAAGGTCAGCAGCTGGCCACGAAGCTAACGGCCGAGAATGAGACGCTCAAGGCCACGGTTACAAATTTGAATTTCAACATTAAGACCAAGGATCTGGAAGTCCTGGAGCTGAAGGCCAAATTGGAGCTGCACAAGCCGCCAGCCCATGCCAATGTTCAGGCAAATGAGACTTCGCTTGATCTGACGGATGAGAGAATTGAGGAAATGTTTGCGCGCAGCTCCGTGGATAGAGGCACCCACCAACAGGAACATTCAGAGGAGGACGTAGATGCGGGAGTTGGCGACGAAGCGGCCGGAGAGCGGGAGAAACAGGACACCGAAGAGCTGAAAGAACTGCCCACACTGCACAAGCAAATCAAGGAGCTCAAGGACAAACTGAGCTACTACGAGCACAATCTGGTGACGCGTGAGGAGGAGGTGGAGATACTGAGGGAGAAGTAAGCTTATCAAGGAAAATATACAAAGATATTTAAATCTAATCATAAATTACTCAACAGACTGAAGCTCTGCCAGGATCGGGAGAAGTGTATGGATAGCAGCAACAGTCCCGAGCTGGAGCAAATGCGCGTCTTCCTAGAGGAAAAGGACAAACACATTCGTGACCTCATGGACACCCTGAAAAACTTCCATGTTTGTATTATTGTGGATACTTCAAATGTGGTGATTCACTTAACGCTTTTATCCCTCTCCAACAGGATGACCAGCAGCGCTACATTAACGACACTTCCAACTATTCGGCTGAGCAGATTGCTAAGCTAGCCGCCGACCTGAATCGCACCGAGGCCACCAACAAGATCTACCACACCCAAATGGAGGCTCTGCGTCGCCAGCTGGCCAATGTCACGCAGCGCGAGAAGCAGGCGCGCGACTTGAGTCAGTCGCTTCGCCAGCAGCTGCTCAAGCGTCCGGTGGTGTCAATCAAGACGGAACTGAATGCTCGCGTGAAAAACGAGAATCTGCAGAAGCGGATTCAGCAGCTCGAGCTGGAGCTGGATGAGTCGCGGGCGCAGCTGCAGCGCCAGCAGACGCTTCTGGAGGCCAAGCGCACGCGCAGCGCTAACGAGGTGGGTCTCTGGGAGAAGCAGAAGCGATGGCAGCAACAGGCCGACAAGTTCAAAAGCAAGCTGGAGGAGACGGAGCTGGCGCTGGACAAGACGCGCACACTGCTCCAGGCGGCACGCACGACAATCGCTCGACTCGAGAAAGACAAGCATTTGCTCGAGTCGAAGGTAGGCAAGGCGGGAGCAGGGGGAGCCACTGCGGCGACCACAGCAACTGGTGCAGGCGGTCATAACGCTTTGAAGTGTTGTCGCGCTCCGTCCTGCCCAAATCTGCATCATGTGGGCGCCGCAAAGTTCACACCCTCGCCGTCGGAGAGTCCAGAAACGTACACAGGGCCCAGCAGTGAGTGCAGCTCGCCGGCTCACAACCAATCCCACCCGAACTCCACACACCACAGCTTCTATGAGCAAGGACAAACGGAATTGATAGAGGCCCTCAAGGCTCGGATCGAGATGCAGCAGCGGAAGATCATTGCCATGGAACTGGAGGGGCGTGGCAGCAATGCGTTGACAACCGAACTGGAGAAGCTGCAGGAACGCTTCCAGGCGGTCGAGGCGCAAAACATTCGCCTCGAAGCGCGCAATTTACAATTGCAGCTGGATTCGGATCTGTTGCGACAAGGCGATAGAAGCGATCGCTTACAAAAGCGCATCAAACATCTGGAAGAGTAAGTGATGTCTAATGATGTTCTAATCCTCCTTCTCAAAATCCACCGACTAAGCCAATTACTCTTATAGCTATATCCTTGCACTCAAGGAGGAAATGGCGCGCAACGAGTCACGTCGAGACTTGTGCAAATGCAGCGGATTGAAGGTCAACACTAATCACGGTCAGTCCGCTGAACATACAATTCTTTCGCTGCGTAACTTGGTGGAAAAGCTGCGTTCAGAGAACAAGTTCCTCAAAGATGGCCGCACCTCCATGGAGTCGCGTGGTTCCACTGACTCACTGTCTGCATCCGCGGAACTGGCTCGGCTCCAGCAGATGCATGCGGATGCTTTGGAGAAAATCAGTGCACTGCAGCAAGAGGTTGGACAGCGCAGCACTGATGGAAAGGTAGAGTAGAAAACTAAACAGAAGAGCACTACCGATTAATTAATATTCTTATATCTAGGATGAGGAACTAAAGTACATTAAGGAACAGCTCATGAAGAAGACACAACTGCTGCAAAAGGCAAAAGTTCTGCTGACGCGCGCTGCGGCCAAGGAGAAGGTGCTGAGAGAACAGATCGCAGTATGGAAGCGCAAATGCTCTGAGCTACAGAATGTGCCCGTTATCGAAGAAATTAGCGAGTAGATTTTGTTTAAACTAAAATTTGTAAAAAAAAAACTGAACGAAAGCGCGGTAAAGGCTAGTAAAAACGTTTCAAAATCATACAATTCCTCTTTCATGGCGTTGCCATACTGAGAAACATAAGTTATTTGAGGCTAAGCTGTGACGTCACACGACATCACAGTGGTTACATTAGCTAATCGATTAACTGTAAGCCGGTACACGTTATAAAATTCATATTCCTCTGGTGTTGCCGGACCGCGAATTTCAACAATTTGACGTCAGTCGACGCACTTTTGCTCTTAGTTCACATCATTCAACTAAGATTACCTAATTTACTTTGTATACCATTGTAATTGGACGCGGCACAAAAGAACGAAGATTGTATTCATAAATGTGGACTTCGCTCTACGCTGCGATCACAATGAGAAAGTACTGAAATACTGAAGGTATTTGAATCAAGCTGTCATACAATTATCAAAGAATTCAATTTAATTACTTAATAATCGTGATAATTCACTTATTACAGTGGATTTGTATACTACGAACTTTATAAACTCATACCAAAATGTCTTATGAGGGGTTTAAGCAATTGCTTGTCCAGAAAGAGGACAAAATTCTGGTCATAAAATTCAACAATCCTCGTAAGAAGAATTGCATCAATTACAATGGATACAAGGAGCTAGGCCGTGTCCTGGGCACCGTTAATCAGGATGACTCCATTTCAATCGTCGTGATTACCGGTGTAGGAAGCTTCTTTACGGCTGGCAACGATTTGTCCCAGAAATCCGAAATGAGCGACATGGACGCCTATCTTAAAGAGACCAACGATATATTCAAATCCATGGTCTCCAGCTTCCTCAATTGCACCAAGATTATTATCACACTGGTCAACGGCCCGGCCATTGGAATCGGCTGCACCATCGTGGGACTCAGCGATGTGGCTTGGTGCGCCGAAGAGGTAAGCCACAGTTTGTTCAAATTAAAGTATGCTACAGCAACTCTCTTGTGCAGGCCTATTTCGCGACACCCTTCAGTAAATTGGGTCTGGTGCCAGAGGCCTGCTCCAGCTTCACCTTTCCATTAATCATGGGCCGTTCGAAGGCCACAGAGATGCTGGTGCTTAACGAAAAATTGAGTGCCCAGGAGGCATACCATTTTAATCTCGTGTCGCGCATCTTTAGGTTAAATGAATTGGATTCTGTGGTGTGGCCAAAAATTCGCGAATATGCCGAGCTGCCGCCCAACTCGATGCGTGAATGTAAGCGCTTGATTCAGTTGTCCTCGCGGGAAAGTCTTCTTCGAGCCAATGATGCAGAATGCGAAGCACTGCTAAAACGGTTCTACGACAATGAATGCATACAGGCCATCATTGATTTTGCTATGCGCAAGTCAAAGCTTTAATTTCAGAGCTTCATATTAATTGTTATTCGTGATTTTTTGCAACAAAAATAAGTTTCCGATATTAAAACAAATGTTTATGATTTTGAGTGCAGCAGGTTTTATATTCTGATTGCAGCAAAATTTTACATTATCATAAAGGAATATTTGTTAAACCACTGACCAGAGAACACATAGACTAGACATGTAGAACAAATTTTTCTACAG
>NW_022045891.1:119200-207048 GCF_001654015.2 Drosophila navojoa
TCGAGCTGTAGAAAAATTTGTTCTACATGTCTAGTCTATGTGTTCTCTGGTCAGTGGTTAAACGCTTTAATACAATTAGCAACATAAAAACAAAATACAATCAATATCTTTCTTATCGTTTTTTCGTTTTCCGATTAAGTTAATTTTAATCTCTGGTCAGTGTTTTAATACTACAAATGTTATCGATAGATTTTGGGCTCACACATTTCGTGCTTTTGTTATGTGACTGTTATTAACGCACTTTCTATCGATAGCCGTTTGAAGCAAATTGGCATATGTTAATTTTGAATTCGATGTTATATAGTCATATAACAAGAGATTCTGACTTTTTAAAACAGTTAGTTTTAAACCTGTTTGGACTTTTGGCCATGTGAAGTTTTTAGTTCTTACACTGTTAATAATTGCAGAATGTTGTGTTCTGTTAGCTCACAGAAACGAGCAACTGTTAATATTTCTTCACTGTAAAGATTGCTGTTGCTTAACAGGTCACACTGTCACCACGAGTGAAAGAAACGAAATAAAAGAATTTTTTTGTTGCACATGCAAATAAAATAATTAAGACTTTGTGCAAGCGGTACAAATTGTATACTCCATTTTTGTACGATTGAGCGTGTGCGGGTGGCGCATGCAGAGAGTAACAGTGTTAAATAAACCAGCAGACGACGCGACAGTAAAGTCTAGTGGAAAAGTTGCTTGCAGAATTCGTCGTGTCATTTGGAAAAAAGAGTGCCGCGGCAAGTGAATCTGAAGCACGAATTATTCATTGGCAGCAGCCACCCGCCGCACTGTCGTGGGGCCGCCCGCACGCAAAAAACATGAAAGATTTGCCACACAATTGAATGACCATTGGCGTACCATTAAAGGTAAGTCCCCGCAACGCACTTTTCCTGACCAACCAACCGACCGCCCGCACGTCTCGCCCCTAAGCATTCGTCTGTCCCTGCGGCACATTCCGCCGCTCTCTTTCGCCGTCAACGTGGTGTTCTCTTTGCTGGGTCGGTCGGTCGCTTACGCCGCCATTGGACATTGGAATGCGTGCATTTACATGCTTAAGTTACGCACTCAATTCGAATTAGTTGGAATTTCGACACTTCATGGACTCGATGTCTGCAGATTGCAATAAAATTTTCTTTTTGTTCGGTTGAGTGACGTAGTGTTTTACAGGTGTGTGTGTGTTTACGTGCATGTGTCACTCGTTCCTGTTTATTTCCGTATGTGTGTGTGTCAAACTATAGCAATACATTTTGTTCGCCAGCCGGCATTAAGCTTGGACATGCAAATTCATGTTGTTTTGTATTATATATTTTTGACACCTGAACGCCACTTGTAGTCGTCGGGGAGCGGCTAGTGGGGCTGTCACCCCACCCGGTACAGTATGAGCACAGTCTTTCTCGCTCTCTCTGGCACTTGCTCTCTCTGTTTATTTGTCTTTTTGTATTTTTTTTATGCTTGCTTCTGTGGCCCACAGCTGTGCGGTGTTGCCAGATGTTTTGCAGCGATCTCATTTTAACCTCAAATTTTGGCGCTTCGTTTGTGTTAACTTTAGGTTTTATTTTTGTCGTTTCGCAGTAAAAACTTCAATGTTTGGCGTGTGTCGTGTTCATGTGCTGTGCATATCCTGAGATACGTCCAGAAACGCCAAACCAAATCCGATTGCACCGACAGTCGTCAACATTGCCAACTGCGTTGCCAGTGTAGCGCAGTCGTTCCAATTATGGCGCAGCAGACGCAGCAGCCGGTTGCACAGCAGCAGCAGCAACAACAGCAGCAGCAACCGCCACCACCGGCGACGCCAGTGTCCACTCCAACGACACCACAGCCGCCGCCCATTAACAACAACAATAACGGCATTGTGTCGTCATCTAACAATAACAACAACAATGGCAATGGCAACGCAGTGAATGCTGTTCCCACAATATACAATCAGCAGCCCCAAGCTCTTTACATGTCCACTGCCCATGGAGCAGCGCATCATCCGCACATGCCACAGGGTGCTCACGGTCCCGTGCTACATCCCTCTCCGATGCTGCCGGCACCCTTGCCCAGCAATTTCTTTGTAAACAATTTGACCGCCAATGTGAATCTCCATAACTGGCCGCAGACCGCCTATATGCCAGGCGGAGGAGCTCCAACCCATTATGTGAGTGCGCATGGCGACTTGCCACCGGAGCAGGTGAGTTTGAATCTAATAATTGAGTGTAATTGAACATGTGATTAATTTGAATTTATTTATCTTTTAGGGCAATCCGCTAATACCACAACTAGCGCCGATGCCACACCATCAAGGCAATCCAAATGGCCACATTTCATCCGGTATGGGCGGACGCAATCGTGGACGCGGCCGCACACGCGGCGGTGGTGGTGGCCAACGTCGTGGCGACTACCACGGACAACGTCACATGCAACAGCAACTGCAGTTGCCGCCGCAGCAGCCACAGCAACTGCAGCCGGACGGCACCAGCCCGGCCCCGAACGCCATGCAACTGCAACCGGACCAAATGGTGCCGCAGCAACCGCCGGAGGCACAGCTGCAACCAGTGTCCTATTACGCTCCGCATCCGTACGCTGCATATGGCGGCTATCAGGGCACCTACTTTGCGCCGCATCACGGTCCCATACCAGCGCCGCCAAATGCAGCAGGCACTCCACATCCGGCCACTGGCATGCCCTTGTATATATCGCATATACCGCTATACAATGGCGCACCCATGTACAACTACATGGGCGGCTGTTTCTACCAGCCCCTTATGCAGCCGTCTGAATATCAATACTTGCCCGACGATGGTGGCCAGCCGCAGGGCGGCGTAGTTGATGACCGCCAGGTTTGGCATCCAACGCATATGTATGCCGAAGATTACCAGGAGATGGCGCATGCGAATGGCGACGAGCTCAACCACAACAGCTCCACTTTGACATCACCGGAAACGTCGAGCATGCTGAGCCCCAACTATCCCATCTACGATACTCAGCAAATACATGAGATGCAACAGCAGATGGGCGTCATGCAGATTTATGAAGATGGACAGCTGGCTCCTCTTCAGGCTATGCATCCCATTGCCGCACCAGTGCCACAGGTGAGTGATCCACAGTTAAGCGTAGTGTTATTTTCATCTTTTACCTACTGTGGCAGTATGATGACGAGCTTTCCGAATGTGGAGCTGCGCCTGCTGGCATTCCCGCTGCTTGGACATTGCCAGCAGATGCTCCGCCTCAGCCCATGCTGGTTCAGGCCGTTCCCTCACATCATATCATTCAGCAGCAGCCGCAACAGCAGCTGCCTGTCCAACCACCTCAAGCGGAGACGCCCACCCCACCAGCCCCACAGGAAGCGCTGGGTAAGTGCCACAAATTGATTATTCCGGATGATAGCAGTGTTCCTTACTGGGGGATCGTTCCGATAGTGTTGGATACTTGATGAAAAAGCCTTTCTCTATTTATCTTGGTATTTTCATCAATGATAAACAAGTTCTGATAGCGTCTGTTGGGTATTTTTTGTTTATCAATCGCAATTTATTCGAGCATGACTTCGCGCTAAGGCACATAGAACTTGATTCCAATAAAATTCATGTTAATTCAAGTGGTAAAAGTACATGTGAATTGTGCTTCCGTTGAATAGATAAAAGTTAGGTCGATAAACATTCTCTTTAAATTGCACTCGTTTTTAACTTTTGGAGGCATGTCAGAAATATTTAAATGATCATTTATAATTTACTCCTTAAAATTTGACTTTCAAGAAATATCATCAATTTCGGATCAAGAATAAATCAATCGAAGTAAATTAAAATTACATTTTCTCCATTAATTGATTGAGAATTTAATTGAATTTTGTATTCATTAAACATGGATGAATATGAATTGATTTAATTTATTTACATTGAGCTCGTTATGTTTCTGCAAACCTTGAGCCTTTTGTGAGAATTTTTCATATGAGAAATAATTTAGGTTTTTCATGAACTCCATCTTTGGTTGTGTTTATGTTATGTAATTTGTGCTGACTCTCCGGGTTTTTGTGCTCGGTTGAAGTCGTTTGGGGTTTCAGTTGCGTTTGAGTCAGGTGAACCCAAAATATCACATGATATGGGACGTCGCTGCGACGCCTTCCAATGTTTTCATTTTTATGTGATACACTTATAAGGGGCACTATAATTTGCAATAATTTAGCTGAGTCAAGTTAAGCATTATTATTATTTTTGTATATATATTTTTGGGCAATCCCAAAATCTGTGGATATAGCTGCGATATACGCACACTGTATGGTTAATTTCCTCCTATTTTTGTAATTCTCCAACAAGAGCCAATTTTTTAATTATTTTGTTTCTCTTGATTAAGTTTGCTTCCCTTTAACTCGAGCTTTGTAATTATCAGACATCAGCAGTAAGGGTATATGATATTCGTCATTCAGTAGCTAGCATACCTTTGAATTTTTTTTATAGTTTTGCTTAATTGCTGGGGCAGCTCTTTCCGAGTGATTTATTCGTATTGTTGCTAGGCGCTTGTTGCTTGGTCTGCTGCGATCCGATTGAATTGTTTCTGAGTGCTTGTATTGCCTGCTCGAGTTGGTTATGAGGGGTAGCACTTGGGGCCGAAGCCCCTTAACAGGTGCGGGGCCTATTGTCTAGACATCACTTACATATACTTGCGCCTATATTCTATTTAACTTCGATTCTACTCGTTCTTGCCACTGATCGGCTGTTCAAGAGGACAATATCTGTCGCTTTGTGCTTCTTATTTTTGCTGTGCGTTCTTTATTCTTATCAATCGCGAGTCTTTGTGTATATGTATACAGTTTATGGTACGTCAACGTCATGATCCACTTGCTGATGTATTTGTGCCAGTGCATTGTTATAGCCGGGTATATCAATTGAGGTCTTGAGGTTTCCCTAATTGCTTTTGCATAAGAAATTTTGTATGAATTCGAGTAATGAAAATGAATAATACAATTATAAATATTTATGAGTATTACACATTATGAATGTGCTTCATAGTTCTAATGAGCGGTTCTTAAGTTCACATTTCTTTGAGCTTCTTTTAGCTTCGCCCATGCTGTGCCTTCCGCCTTATCAACCGCACAGTCAATGACATTTTTGTTGGCCATTGGCCATTACGGCCCGCAAAGCAGAGCAAAGCGAACCGATACTTCACGCGTACATGGCTCACATGTATAGTATGCACCCGGCCCAAGGCGAAATTGATAGCTGTCCAGTTCTGTATGTATGTATGTGTGTGTGTGTGAGTGTGAGTGTGTTTACCCTGTTAAATTTGTGAAATGTCTCTCTGGGCATTTTCTTGTTATTTTCGCAGCACTTGGCGGGGCGACTTTGTCAATACTTTGATACCCCGATATCACGCAGTGGCGTAAGCACATCTAGATTGATATGTGATTGATATGTGTGTGTGTAAGTGCTTTTCGCAATACCAGCAACTCGTAGGGCTCATTTAAACGCCATTTATTGATTAGGCTAATCTACCGGGCTGCGATTTGTGAGTGCTTGTGAGTGTGGCGCACGTCCACACCACTCCAATCCACGCCCATAATTGCTATTTATATAGAGTTCTCGTGGCTTGAGTACAAGGTAATTCGATAAGGTGCCAACTGAATTATCGTTATCTGAACTTTGATCGATGATTTTTAGAGCCTGAAACCGATTGTTAGACATGTGTTACGTTACCATCTTACCAGCCACCCGTATAACAGATTATCAAAATTCATATTATTATTATTTTGAAAATGTTTTTATTTTCTTTTTTGATTGGTTTTCTTCTAACATTTTTATTGTTCAGCTTTGCTTAGTGCTGTGAATTTAGTTTAGCATAGCTTAGCGCCCTCATTTTAAGTTTTCTATATTTGTTGCGTATAACAGTTGAAATTTGTTTTGTTTTCAGTTAGGAGCATGTCTAAGTGTGAGTGTAAACGGCGTAAGACTGCATTTTATTGCTCTGTATGTGTGTGTGTGTGTGTGTGTGTGGGGGGGGGGGGGTGTCCCCCACTCTATACATTTGGTTAGTTTTAAAATATAAATATATACATGTATATGTATAACACAATCTATATATGTATGTATATTTTGTTAATAGTTTCTCTTGTGTATTACAAAACGCACAAGCCTTTAAAAATTTGTTTTGTTTTGTCATGGACTTGTCAGAAATATTTGCACGATTCTTTCACTTCACTGATATACAAAATGTGAGCCATAAAGTTGCCATTTCTTGTTATTGTACATATACATTATTAGTTAAAAAATTGAAAACAATTTCAGTTGGCTTTTGCTTAAGGTTTCGTTCATATAATATTTTAATATAAAATTTTATTAGTTAGCGTTGTCTGCAAAAGTTGTTGCTCTCCTTCTCTCCTCTGCTCTTAAGTGGCTTACACGCTTTACAAGCTAATCGCTTTGCCATATTTATACATACAAAAAAGTAACTAACTATTAGAATAGTAAGCTTTACACTCGTTTATTTTATTTTGTAATTTTTTGTTGCTTCACTTTTCCAATCGCTATTCGCTATCGGGTGTTTTTTCCTTTCCTTTCCTTCTTTCTACTATAACTAGACCGTATGACACATTTAAACAATTGCCGTATAACAACGAATGCACAACAACAGTTATAATATAGATCGAGAGTTGCTATAATACATGTACAGATACAAATACATTTGCAATAATAGTAATAGTAGTAGTAATAATAATCATAATAATAATAATCGTACATAATGGTATATTAAAAGTCGTAAAATTTAACAAACAAATAATAAAAAAATATTTTACAATCTAGATTTTGTTGCTTTCGCTATTGTTGTATAATAACATTTGAAACTATAATCAATCAGAATTTATCAAAGTTCCTAGTTGTTGTTGTTGCTTGTATTGTTGTTGTTGGTTTATGAGCGTGTTATATATTAATATATTTATATAGCTAATTATATATGGCAGCAGAGCTCTGCTACAATCTTATCGAAGCTAAGCCAAGTTTGCTTAAAGTTCCTAAGTTGCCATCAAGCAAATCTATAATTTGTTGTATGTATATTGAATAGTTGCTTAGGCATAGTTTCGGTTTTTGTATCGTTATACATATAATATATAGTTTATATATATATATATATATATATATTATATATATAGATAGTTTTTTTTGTGTGCTCTCTTTACAACACTTTCGCTTTGCCTGGACCTGGGCCTGCCCCTGCCTAATCTGCGATCCCCGATTGTCCATCTCTGATGTCAGCTTTGATCTTTGCCTCACCGCCAAGCCGGGGCTCCTCCTCTTTGTATAAGTTGCTAAAAAAATATCGCACTCTACTCTTAATTCATTCATTCCTGTTCGCTCTCTTCGCTTTATTATATTATTTGTTTGTGTGCTAAATTCTTGTCGCTTAGAGCTTTGATTCCGTTGTTGTCGCTGCTGGCTTCTGTTGCGTGGTGGGGAATGGCTGCAGTGGCTCCTCCTGCTGTGGACTAGGCAGAGTTTTGATGATCTTGGGCACTATGGTAATTGGCTGATCCTCGTCCTCATCCTCGGCATCCTCGCCCTGCTCCTCGTCGATGGGCGTCAGCGTCTCAGCGTGCACTGGCGTCTCGTCTGAGCCACTGAAGCGTTTCATGCAGGGCGCCAGGAAGCTGGTGATGGTGGACACGGCAAACAGAGCACCCGCCATGTAGAAGGGCAGATCGTAGGTCTGAGTTAAGTCGTAGATTAAGCCCGCCAGCGGCGTTCCCAGCAGTGCAGCGAATCCTCTGAACAATATGAGCAGGCCGAAGGCGTTGGTGAGCTTGTCCAGGCCCAGCAGGTCGACCAGAATAATTGACGTTAGCGAGATGTAGCCAGAAATGGCAATTCCAAAGGCGACGGACATGGCTATATAGGCGCCATAGCTGTAGCAGAGCGGAGTCAGGGTGACCGCCACTGTGGAAATGAGCAGGCAGATGTTGTTGAGCAGCAGCGAATTGACTTGGGGCAGATCCGCCACCCAGCCACAGAGGACACGTCCCACGGTGTTGGTGATGCCAATGATGGAGAGCAGCATTGCGGCGTCGTTTTTGGCAATGCCGTGCTCCTTGGCAGCATCCACCAGGTAGACGAACGGCACGTACAAACCGGCCATGCCGAATATGTTGGACACGCCCATCAGCATGAAGACGGGATCCTTGAGCAGGCTTACATCCAGCATGGTGTTCACCACAGACTTGACCGAATCAGGTATGCCCAGGCAGGGGCACAGGTCGTACTCCTCCCGATGCTTGTCCGCCTCGGCGAGGGGATCCAGACGCATGCTCTGCATGCTCTTCTCGTACTTGGTGAGGGACAGCACCGAGTTGCGGTAGTTTGTTAGCGACTTTTGGGACTGATATTGGGGCAGATTCGTGACGGAGCCGGAGTAGAAGATGTCCTTGCGCGACATTGGACGCACCATGCGTCCGCCGCTGCCGCTGGAACTGCCTTGACGCTGGGACAGCGACAACTTTGAGGTATTGAAGTCACCGCCAGCACCCGCCTCAATATCGCCGCGGGAGGAGGCGCGTATGGCCGCCAATGAGGGCTGATAGCGCTCACTGCCGGATGTTTTGCGGACGCGACTGAAGGACGGCACCGACCCGTTCTTGGGAAGACTCTGGTGATCGCCAGCAAGGAACGCGGGCTGGGAGGCGTTGCGGATCATCGCATCCTGCGAATGGTACGGACTGTGCTCACTTTCCGAGTTGCGCTGCGAGCGACGACCCGAGCGCGTGGATAGTTGACCATTGCTATCGGCATTGCCATTGTTTGGAGGGGATTGAGCATTTATTTCGACGACCTTGGATTCGGTGATGGTGGGCAACGTTGAGACCGGATGCAGTCCTCCGGACTGCTGGGCCAGCAGCTCGAGATTGAGGCTGGAATGCACGCCTGGGTCGGCATTCAAGGGCATCTTCAGCTTACGCTCCATGGTGCCATCCGGCAGCTGGACCATGAAATGGGAGCCTGCAAACGAGCCGCGTTCCAGTTGCATCTGCTTCTCCTCGTACATGCGCTGCATCAGGGGCTTGACCTTCTTCTTCTTGGGATAGGTGAGTGGACGCATCATGGCGCCGAAGATGGCACAGTTTAGGATCAGGCCAGCGAAGATGAGCAGCGCATTCTTCCAGCCGTACTCCTCCAGCAAGTAGGTGGCTAGCGGAGCAAAGGCGAACGTGCCGAAGCCGGAGCCGCACACAGCTATACCCGTGGCCAGGGAGCGCTTCGTCTCGAAATAGTAGCCGACGGCCACGACAGCAGGCAAATAGATCATGCCGAAGCCAAACCCACCCATGAAGCCATAGGTGGCCATAAGCATGCCCACAGATCCGCTGAACGTGCTCAGAACGAAGGCGATGCAGGCAACCACGCTGCCGGCGATGCAAACTGCTCGGCAGCCATACTTATTGGCCAGGGCGGAGACGATGGGCCCGGCGCTAAGATAGACGCCCGACAGCAAACTGCCCACCCAGGCGACGGTGCCTTTGCCCTCGTGAAAATAGCTGACAAACTGCTCCAGGAATATGCCGAAAGTGTAGGCGATGCCATCAACGATCATGTTGCACATGAAGCTGGCGAAGCATATGACCCAACCATAGCCGCCGTCTGGCGGCGGCGGCAGCTCGCCGTAGACGCTAACCTCGTCCTCATCATCGCCGCCGTCGTCGTCGTCCTCCTCGTCGTTGTCATCCTCGGGACTGTTGTCGTTCTGTTCGGCGGTTAGCCGTGCCGCCTCCTCGCATGCCAATTCGCTTTCCGTGCGTTCGAATTTGCGCAGGCGCGCCGCCGAGTTGCCAACGCCAGCTGCCGCCGACCCTGAATTAGTATTGCTATTGCTGTCCACCATAACTGTGTTTTGCTGTGGGTGCTTTGTAGTCGCTTGCGTTAATCCGTTAGCTCGCTTTGCTAGCGCACAAACTTTACTTTTGCCTTACTTCTCACTTGACAGAATTTCAAGCAAATATTCTTTTCTTTCAGTTTTACTTCAATTTGAATTTCGTTTTGTGTTTCTTTTCTTTTTCACTTGCACGCCCGCTCGCTTACTCGCTCGACTCCGCCAGCAGTCGTAGGCGGGAGGGAGTCAGAGTCGTCGATTTGTCTGTTATGCGTTGCCGAAGTGTCGCGCTCGGTGCCGTTGCCAGTTATGCGAGCCTTAGAGCAGTCGCTGTCGCTGCCGACGTCGCTGTTGCCGTTGCTGCTACTGTTTTTATCTTTGCGCGCGCTCAGCATTTAACGTGCTCTCTGCCATTCCCCAATACTCTGCAATGCTTATGGCGTTGCCACTCTTAAGTTTTGCTCTCCACGGGAGTTAACAGCGAAGCTTTGGATGCCGTTATTTGAGATATGTGCGTGCTTTGTTATTGTTAAATTGTAACTACTTATTCTGCATTATTATCGACAGCAAATGAGAGTTGGGGGGGAAAGCGACCACAACTATACATACATATTTGAATTTATTAAATAACGGTCTATGAGTTTTTACTGTTTGTCACGTTGTGCTGTGGATTTGATTGTGCTTGACTTTGTTTTGTTTTTAGTTTGTTTATTCGAATAGATTGCATAGATTGTATAGATTGCAGTTGGCTGACCTAACTAAAAATTGTGTTTTTGTTTTTGTTTTGGCGTTGCAAACTTTGGCTGAACTTTTGCTTTTGTCTTTGACTTTGCACTTTTGCGTTTACTTTTAATTTCGCTTCGGCTTCGGCATTTGCTTTTGTATTTGTATTTGTATTTGTATTTGTTGTCTTTGGGGCTAGTAGAACATGCTTCTGCTGCTTTTATGTATGGCACATTTTTGCATTGCTGCCCGCCGACGTCGCCGCCGCCGCCGCTATCGCCACTTCTGCTTTTTGGGGGTGCTGTACGTATTCGGCGTTGCTCTTGCTGGCGCTGCTGTTGCTGCTGCTGCTGATGTCGATAATGGCAATGCAATTGTATAATTTGTTGAGCATTGAAATGAAATTGTCAAATGTGTATTAAATACAAATTCCTGGCGTCAGCAGAACACAGCAAAACTCTGTCGACGGACGGCCCCGCAACGTGTGATCGATAAAATGTGAATTGAACGAAACAGGCCGAGCAGTAGCAGCGACTACAACAACTACAATGAAAACAAATCCACCAAGAACAACAACAGCAGCAATAACACAAGCGCACACGGAACTTGGCTTACGTGTTTCACACTTAATCACACGTAGAACGATTGACGCTTGCAGCGAGCTGCAGTTTGAACTAAAGGCTTGAACTCGAGTCTGATGACTAGCTTTGGTTTATTAATTCACCTATATGCATAGATATTATTAATATATGCGTTGGGTGTATACAAGTTTTATTTTTTCTTTGTGCGCCGCGAGAGATACCAACAAAAAGCACCGCACACAGACTGTTCCGTCGTCACTGCTGCGCTGTTCGATATAAAATGAAAATGAAAATTCGTCGTTACCCACGGACGACTGAAACCGACTGACGGGGCTGCTAGAACTGTTATACTGCGATACACAAAACTGCCAGCTACAAAGACACCAAATGCGAAAGCAAACGCAAAGGCAACAACTACGTTACAACCTTATACAACAAACGCAATTCCAATTACAAACAACAACAAATGGGCAAAGCAACTAACCAAAAACAAAAGCAAAAGCAAAAACAACAAAATAAATATTGAGAATAACAACAGCCATCGACGGCAACAAAATATATTCTCGCCATGCGGTTGCTGACATTGCGATTGCCTCGCCGATGTCGATGTCTATTTTTCATGCAACGCATTTGAAGTTCAAGCGCGCAAGCTCTCTCTCTCTCTCTCTCTCTCTCGCTCTCTCTGTTGGCCGCAGCGCTCTCTTTGGCTTTGCGCTCTCTTCGGCTGTGTGAAGCTCGCTCGCGCTGGTTTACAGGTATGCGGCGCAAGGGTTGCGTTTGGCAGAAACAGCTGATGTGCACATTGCCAAAGGCAGCCATAGCGGCAGCGGCTACAACAACAAGAGAAACCAGAGCAACAACGGTGTCAATGCGAACAGGAATGTTGGCTGTTGAAACGTTTCACACAGATTGAAGACAATCAACTTCACATAGTGGCCCATCCATCTGCATAGCAACCCAACCCGCCTGGTGAACTACCCTCATCTATGACGCACTTTCTTAAGGGTTGTCTTACTTTTCCGAAATGTCTGTTACTTTTTTGTTGCTTAGCTTTGGCAGGCCTGGCCAGACAAAACCGGCACACGTATAACAGTTTTAGCCGTCTGCCCGTATAAAAGACGCAGCGAAAGAGCGTAAACTGTTGCTCTTAGTTTTGATTTAGGTTAAAGGTTAACAACGTGTGACTTTCAAACTTTTACTTTCTCGCCATGCGTCTGTATGCCGCCTGAATGTGTTGTTCTGTGTTCTTAACATTTTTTGGCGTGCCGCCTTTTGGGCGCCGCCGATGCGAGTCCTTCGAAAGTGCCCCGAACAGAAGCGAAAACTGTGCATAATAAATACATAGCTCAATATATATATATGTATGTATATACATTTTTTTTTTTACTTTTTGATAAGCAGAGCGTGCTAATTTCACAGTTTTTATAGCCCTATAAACGGATTATTTTTAGTCTTGAAGTAATGCGAACGTGTGATTAGAACAGTTTTGCTTTTGGTGTGAGTTTGAGCTTAAGGGAATTCCGATCGGAGGTTCTCTTAGGGTAGGTTCTCTCTTAACAGGATTTTCTTTTCTGACAAACCGTTTAATCACTGTGTGTGGCTGCTCAATGTCATTCATAAAATTGTAAGGCACACACACAAACACCCGTACACCCACGCGCGCACACTTACAGCCATGTGACTTGTGGGTCAATGCCAGAGGGCAGCAGAGCAGTTCTTGACAATTTGATTTGCCATGATATTAGCGCATTAGCCGCCCTCTGGTAGCCCCACCCTCGCTTCATGTGATAGTAGTTGTTAGGACAAGGAAATTGGACAATTGGCTTGGTCACATCGTGTAATTCTCGAAATCGAAATATAATATGCACACAAGACTAAACTGTTATACCACAAGCAAGGCACACACACACAAACAATGCGTGTGTGTGTGTGTTCTCATTTGAAATGCATAAATTTCTTGACTTGAAATGCAAATCAGGCTGTGCTGGTTTCGACACGTGGCACTAGGCCAACGTCGGGCGGTGCAAGCACTGAGTGGGCTGCAGTGCCACGCCCACCCAACCACAAAACATTTTGTACATGCAGCAGGTGTTTGAATTACCTGCACAATTTCATCCGAGCAAATGGGATAGGTGTATTTTCTGGGCCCAAGCCAGAAAAGCGGACAAATAAATTAATAAATTAATAATAAAGAGTAGGATAATATGAAGAGTAATAGAACAAACATTGATTTCAAATGAAGAAGAGTGATTTATTTCTGATAATCTTTCATTATTTAATTATTCTCTCTCCATCTCTCGAAGAGAGCGTTCTTAAGTTTATGGCACAGCAAAAATTGCTTTGTGCTGTCCATTTACTCTCCCATGAAAATTTTCCTTTATTCTGCGAAAGAGTTGAATGCGCCTTTCTAGATGCGTTTGTGTATTGAAGACACCAATGTCATCGCCTCTTGGCCGGTTCAAGAATTTCTTAACAACCTTCTTCTCAGTTATTGTTGTTTTCATTTCGCTGATTTTATTTTATTTTCTTTCTTCATTTATTCTTGCAATGGTATGGGGGAAATGAAATTGAAATTGCGCATACGCCACATTGCGCCGCTGCCAGGCAGCTTGTGCGCTTTTGTTTAAAGGTGTATTTTTTACGCTGTGAGAAACAGTTTTCCTCGTTGTCACAGTATATGTATATGTACATCAGCATTCTATATGCACAATGCACATATACATATATGTAGTTATATATAAATATGTATGTATGTATTTTAAAAAATGACGCAGTGCTATGGCTGGCTACTTTTATCTTTTCCTTCGCTTATATTTCGTTCGCATTTTACTTGTTGCTCTTCATGCGCATCGTTTGTTGTCTATTTCCGATGTTGTCGTGTTGCAGTTGTTGTTGTTGTTGTCCTCCGTTTGTACCTGCTTGATACAGTGGTACCCCAACGAGTGACTGATACCCACGCGCCAACTGTTATACACATTTATATGTTAATGTCAGTTGCACACACACAGACACACACACATACATATACACATAGGAACACATTTACATTTACATTAGCCGCTAGGCAGGTGAAGCGTGTGTCCTTGCCGTGCTCCTGTAACTGCTGTTGCCACTTTACCATTCATCCTGTCGTCGCGCCGTTGGTGTCCTTCCATTGAACCCATCCCGTTGGCCAACTGCCAATCCCAGCCCAAGCCCCAAGAACCCAATTGAGCTGTCGCCTGCCTGCACCCATCAGCGACAATAAAAAAGGTTACTCGATCCCCCTTGGAATACCCTGCAAACAGCATTGGGTTTCATCAATATGAGAGACCCTATGTTGAGCAGTCTTTTACAGTATTGCAATATGACTATTTCTACTACATCCCGTGTGCATATCACCGTTTTTTGTTTTTTTGGAATCAATGGATATTTTATATTTGTAAATATACTTATTATTGGCTAATATTCATATGTTCAATTGCCAAGTTTGGTTTCTTATATATACAATCCCAATGTAAGCCTCTTGAAATTGTTGTAAACAAAATATTTTGCTTTTAGATAGAATGTCTCTGATAAAATGAGCTTTAAGCGGGCAGACAGATAAAAGGATTTGTGTGGATCGACTCGCCCGGACTCCACCTTTCTTACTGCTGAGGTTTACTGAGCTCTACCCCCCTGCTGCTCCCCACTCACTTGCAGTAATACCAACATTGTGTCGATTGAAGAGAATGAATATAATCCCCGCCCAGTTTATAGAAAGAAACCCGATTGTCGTCGCCGTCGTCGTCGTAAATAATTTGTTGGCTAGTGCTTTCATTGATAAGAAAAAGTTTTACAGTTCTTAGCCGCTTGTTTGCCGTTTGTGTGTGCCGCTGACAGGTGGTGCGTCGGCGGCAGGGGCGGTGCAGTGGGGGCAGGTAATTCGTTTTGTTATAGACGAAGGTCGCGTGCCGCCGTTTGTCGTCTTAGGGAATTATGCAATTTGTTTGGCTTGTTGCTTACTGCTGCTGGCTGCCGCAGCTCTTGGGCTATTATTTATTGTAAATTGACACAAATGAATTCAATTGAATTGCAACAGCAACAGCAACAACAGGGTGCACACGGGCACGGGCACAGGGTGTGCCCTACTACTACTACAACTACTACTACTACTACTACTTGTTGCCAGGCAATCAATGGTGTACGCAGTTGTGTATTTAACTGTTGCTTGTTTGTCATCGAATCGAATTGGCTAGATCGTTATCAATTTATCTACAACAACAACAGCAGCGACAACAACAACAACAACAACAACAACAATAATAATAATAATTGTAGTAGTAATGGTAATATTAACAGCAACAGCACTAAATGAGTTCCACGTGTGGCAACAGAGTTATATCACGATTTATTTGTTTACTGCATTATGCTTTGAAGTTGTTGTTGCTGTTGTTGCTGTTGTTGCCCTTTACCACTCACTGATAAACAACAAATTATTTGTGATTGAAAATGCATACGAGCAAATATATTTACTTGCTTTAATCAATTTATTCTACAATAAGCAGAGCTGTGCCATTTTTGTTTCGTTTTTGTGTACATTAATAGTTTGTGAGTGCTCATACAAGTAGGTATATTATATATTCATATGTATATATGTATATATATTGTGGCCTGACTTTGCACTTTGAGTTGCTTTGTTTTTGTATCTTCTTGTAGCTTGTTGTTGCTTCAGCATACTATACAGTGAGTCAAATCATAAATGACTAAGCATAGCTCATTTTGTCGTAGTGATAAGCGATATGCCAGATGAATAATGGTATATGGGGAGTTGAAAGTAAATGTGAAATGTATATTCTGGCATGTTAAGATTTGTGACAATGTCTCTTTGCATGTTTATTTAAGAGCGAGGAATATGGAACTTTTGTCCTATATTTCAATTAATGTATAGTAATGAATGAAACGCTCTGCCAGCTCTAATTGTTTGCTTTCTTTTCTCATTTATATATATACGTCTCTTTTTTTTATTAATTTGAAACTGTGAGTACTTGAGTCATTCGGAATATTCACTGAATTTCGTTCATTTCGAGTTGGTTATCAATTTAATGGGCTTATAAATTGTAAGTCAAATGCAAATTACTCAAATGTGGCAATTGTTTTTTTTATTTTCCTACTGTGTTATTCTGTTTGTTGTTGTTGCTGTTGTTGTAGCTAATAAAAATTGAATAAAATCGCGCGCTCAATAACAACAGCCGCGCATGGTCGACGAGGCGCGAGAGGGAAAGGGGGCAGACAGCAGAGGGAAGCCGATAGAGCCAGACGGCGGAAGCCCCGCTTTTGGGGGCTGCTCTCCGCGACTGATGATGACCCCGTTTCGAGTCGCATTGCTTGTAAAGAAAAATCAATTAAATATCAAATGGAAAAGCAACTGCAAAACGAACAAACCGGCAACAGAATCTCGATTGCTCATATATAGCTCGAGTCAGTGTAACGAGAGGAACGCCAATTCATTTGCGTAATGTATAACTGTCATACGATATGTGCATGTCATATGTCTCTCTGTGTGTGTGGCGCGTGCATGTGTGTGTCTGTAGTACAGTTTTTATATAGTGAAATCGAAAGCGAAATTGTCCAGCCAAGTGAGGTAGACGTCACAACTGTTCTAATGCTGTTCACTCTCCCACCTCCACTTCCACTTCCACCTCCAATTGCTGGGCACTCCCCGCCCCATTGGCTCCCACCCAACTGGCGCCTTGATGTGCAAAAGTGAAGTACAGTCGCGCTTGTTCGTGTCGCTGTTGATTTCCTTGTTTGCATTGTTGCATTCAACCTTTTGTTGCTGTCTTCTATTATTAGCTGAACATGTTTAACTGTTATTGTTGTTACTGATTTCAATAGTTGTTGCTATTTGTTATTTGTAATTTGTAATTTACCTGGGCGCTCAGCTCTGTAATTATCCAGCTAACCTTGTCGCACTGCAGCTCTCTCAGCTCATCGTCGTACCCGAATGTGACACAGTTTTTTTTTGTTTTTTGTTTTTTTTTAGTACTATTATTATTATTGTAATCTCTAGGTTATTTATGTAATTTGAATTCGATTCGCATTTGTTTTGTACTCAATTGCTGCTCTATAAATTTTCATTTCGCCTTTGAGAGTTCTGATCCAATTGAATTCGAGTTGTTATTTATTTTATTTTCAAGTTTTATCTATCATTGTGGGCATATTTATTGAGTGGCTCGCTCGTTAGACGTTAATTGAAATTAATTAACACATTCAGCTCGAAATTCTGGGTGCTCTACTATTGTTGGAAATCCGAGTCCCACTGGGCGCCCTGCTGCTATTTCTGCTGTTTGTCATATGACGATGTGGGGTAAATAATATTTAGCACCGCCTTTTAATTGTGCACTGAAAGCATTCGTTATGATACAGGCGCTAATAGAATCTTAAATAGCTATCCTCACCCATACTCCAAATGGCATATCTAATATTATAATTGTCGGCTTCACACGGGATGGGGGCATGCTGCCCCACGTGTCAGCTGATGGGAAAGGAGGCCTGATTCTCTCAGCCCAGATATCTTGAAATGTTGCATTCAGTCCTCAGAAGATCTGTGCATAGTTGAAACTGTTGTCAGTTAAAAAATGTGTCGAACATTTTCCTTTAATATTTTAACAAATTTTGTTTACTTATACAAATTTTGGGTCGTCAAATGCATTAAACTGGATTCCTATTTTATCTTGTGTGTAGGTATAACATATTGCGCTAGTATTCAGTTCAAGATTGAACTTGAAATGAAGTTTGCCTCCGATCGATTTGAGTTGAGCAATAAATATTACGAATGGGATAATCCGAGTATCTCATCTGATGTATGTTTTCATTGCATTGTGAGAGTATGGCGAGATTCATCAGCTGTGCAAACTTGAGTTTCTCAGAGGCTCTCGACCACGCCCATGAGGGCCGTGAGAGATTGGTCGCCCTTGGCTTCGCCTGGGGTCTTATCAGGTGTTAATATTTACAGCGCGTAATTGTTAGTACTTGGGGCGAGACCCGCCGTAGCTCTCTCACTCCCTATCAGTGGGAATTATTAATTAGGCATTTATTAACGACCAATGGGTGAGAGGAGCCTCACATCGTTGACTTCTCCGCATCACGTGCGCATTGTTTCGCTCCATTTGTTTCAGCACTGCTCCAGCTGAGTGTCGTCGCCGCCTTATCGGCAGACATCCATATTTCGAGTCGGTTTATCGAGCGGCCCGTATCAGAGCACGGCCCAAAGTTCAACTACATAAATATGTTAGGTTCACAGTGTTCCAGTGCGAGGCAGCAATTGTGATTTACTCATAATAATGTTGTTTGTCCGCACGAAATGGATGTGTAGCTGCTGTCGTTATCTCTTTTGGGGGAGGCGCATATCGCACTCGGAGTGGACATGGATTAAGTGCTTTGGCATACTTTTCGCAGTGGGCAACGCCTTATCGCCCAGTTGCTGGGCCGACTTCTGAGGCGTTATCTCAGCATTGTTATTGTGTTTGTTGTTGTTGTCTCTGCTCGATTAAAGTGCAGCTGAGGCACCTAATTGCCGATCGGGCGAATCTCTTCTATTGTCTTTGTTGATTAGCGTCGTGTGAACTGATTCGGTATTGACTTTTTGATATTGTGATCCACTAAATGCCATGTCTGTCATCTGCTTATCGATTCGCTGCCCTGCTTAGAGGCACGATAGCAAAACAAATCAATTAAAAGACGTCCAAATTTGGGAACATCAACGACATCCGATCCGAACGAAAATATCTCATTTGACATCAATTGGTATCAATTATGCAGGCAATAGAAATTATTTTGTATACTCCATATATATACAGCAAATTGGTGTATTATGTTCCCCAAGAGGGAGGGAGAGAGAAATAGAAAGATACCGTGAGAGAGAGAGACGGGGTGGACTTAGGGGACCTCTTGCTTATTTGGACAGTTGCTCATTAATTGAAATTATCTTTTACAGTTAATAAGCCGCTGCTCACCACCACCAGCACCACTAACAACAACAACAACAATAAGAGCAACAACGAGCTGACTCTGGAGGAGATACAGATTGGCAGCAACGAGAAGCCGCAGAAACTTGAGGTGGACTATCCACAGCAAAAGGCTGATAAGCATCAGCAGGCATCTAACCTGGTTGTATCCATTGCCACCGTAGCACCGCAACAGCACCAGCAGCCCCAGCAGCAACAGCAAGCGGCCGTGCCACCGCAGCAACATCAACAGCAGCAAACTTCGCCAGTTGTGCCCCAGCAACAGCAGCAACAACAACAAACGGCAGCCCACAGTGAGCAGCATGGACAGCAACAACAGCAGCATACACCCCATCAGCAGCAGCAACAGCAGCAGCAACAGCGTAAGCCACCTCAGCAGCAGTACAACAACAGCTCGCAGCAGCAAGTGCGTCGCAAGTACTCCTCCGAGTACAACCACCAGCAGCACCAGCAGCAGAATCATCACCACCATCAGGGCAGCAACGACACTGCCATACAAACCACCAAGACAATGTCGTGGACAAACTCCGCCCAGCACAAGAAGTCCACGCAGTCGGTGGCGGTCACAGCCTCGCCCAACACTGTAAACAATGGGGCAACTGTTGCTGCGGGTGCTGCTGCAAGTGGAACAACTGCAACATCCACTGGTGGCGGCTTCAATAAGCAGTCTAGCGCCGTTGGCGGAGGCATCTATAGTCATCCCACCAAGACTTACACAAACCAGCAGCACTACCAGCAACAGCAGCAGCACTATCAGGCCAACTACAGCAACAACAACAGCAACAGCAACAACAGTAGCAGCAGCACTGGCAACAACAGCCAGACACAGGTGCGCACATATGGCACGATGAAGGTGCCCTCATCGCCTGTTGCAAGCTCAGCGCCATCGCTGGAACGCAAGATTAGTGGCCAGCAGCAGCAACAGCAGCAGCAACAGCAACAGCCACAGCTGAGCAACAGCAATTCAACAACAGCAACTACCTCAACGGCTAGCATCACTGCGACACCGCAACAGTTTCAACAACAGACGTCCACTGAAAGTCAGTCCAACAGCACAAGCTATGCAACAGTACCGCCGCAGCAACAGCAACAGCAACAACAACAACAACAACAACAACAACAACAACAACAACAACAACAACAGCAGCAGCAGCAGCAGCAACAACATGGCCAATATGCCCCAGCTGGTAAGGCCCATGCGAGCTATGGAGTCAAGTCAAGAAACATCACTCAAAACTCGAGCACAGATGTCTCCTTTAGCGCAGCTGCAACTTCTGCAGATGTGCAGCCGGCGCTGAACTTGGCACCACCCGCACCGCCTGCTTCGCAGAGCTCCAGCAGCGCTGACAGCGGCCAGCCGTCTTGGGCCAGTCTCTTCTCCAGCAAGAAGCCCGTGGCCAAAGTGGCGCCCTACGATGGCAACAAGCAACAGCAGCAACAGCAACAGCAGCAGCAGCAACCACAGCCGCAGCAGTCGTCGCAGATGCAACTGGTGCCACCACAGTCACAAGCAGCACCACAGCAATTGGCTGCGCCACAGCAGCAAGTGGCCTTTGCGTCGCCTACGCAGAACCTGCCAAACGTTCATCATCAGTTGCAGTCGCCAACGCCGGTGCCGGCGCCAACTGGCCCGCTTATCACACCCGGCGCACTCTCCTATTCGGCGGCCTCGGCACAGGCAGTGCCAACCGCTGTGGCCCCACCCGCCTCGGCAGCTGTGAAACCGCTGAAAGCGGAGCCAGCGCGCGCAGCCCAACTCGACGAGTGGACGAACAAATACGCCGACTTCTTGATACGTTACAAAACCAACCTGACGCCCATTAGCTTGCGGCCGCGCGGCCTGACTAACCGATCTAATTACTGCTACATTAACTCGATTCTGCAGGCACTGCTCGGCTGCTCGCCCTTCTATAATCTGCTGCGGTCCATACCCAAGCAGGCGGCGGTGATGAGCGAGGTCAAGACTCCCACTGTGAACGCCATGTAAGTAGCGAATGGCCTTCGACCCAACTGCCACCCCATTCGATTCGCCACAGACAAGTCAACAGACGCCTCGGCGCCAACACAGGCTGGCGACTGTGTTACGTCTGTGGCACAGCAATTGTCGCTGGTCTCTCTGGCATGCGCTGATTGCCTCCGTTTTGGACGCCATCTGCGCTGATGTCGAGGCCAACGCAAGTGCACGGTGCGTACGCATGATTGGCCCTTCGATGGCATCGTGAGCACTGCCTGCACGCACATCTATATCTGCCATGCCTAGAGCTGAGAGCCTTTTCTAAATGACCCTCTTGTTCTTCCCTTTCAGGATGTCTTATATGAGCAACTTTTCGTCGCTGCCGAGCGGCACTCGCCTGCGCCTGAACAACAAAGCTGCTCAGATCAAGGGCAAGGATGAATTTGCCGGTGTTGATCTGCAGTGCGATTTGGCATTTGAGCCCACGGAAATCTACAAACTGTGGAACGACAGCCGCGAGGAGCACGTGGAGGGCAGGCAGGAGGATGCTGAAGAGTTCTTGGGCTACGTTCTCAACAAGCTGAACGATGAGATGCTCGAGGTAGAGTTTCACTCTCCCTTAACGTGTGAATGATCTAACTCTAAGAATTCCTGTTTTTGTGTAGATTATCAAGCTGATTGCCAAGCCAAATGCCCAGCAGAATGGTGTGGAGCAAGAACAGGAGATCGAGGATGGAGGCGACGATTGGCAGGTAATTGTTTCCTAATGTATCAAAGTATTGCCTGATGTTCTATGCGTATCAGCAATGCTGATTCAGCATTTATATTAATCTTTGGTTCAGCTGATCGACAATCACAGTAAGCTTTAGTCTTTAAATAGGATAAAACGCCATTATGTCGACTTAGCACTGTCCGTCTGTCCGTATGCTTAAACGCGTCGATCTCAGAAGAAAAAGAGCTAGAGACTTTTAAAATGTCCGTGTGTATATTTTGTGAAAAACCCTATCGAAGGATAGTTATTGAATTATATCTTTAGAGGAAGAGTCGGCAAATTTTAAATGTAGACTCAAGTATTTTTTATAATTTCGATTTTAGTTGTAATTTACCCCCACCCCTGGAATTATTGTGAAGTATCAATTCCTCGAGGGGTTTAGGGGATTTTGTACTCGAGAAGTCTCGACTAGAGCTTTATTCCTTGTTCTTTATATATACATATATATATAATATTAATATACTCTATTTTTCCAGATGATTTGCAACAATCGCAATAAGGGCAGCATTACACGCCAAACTGATTTCGGACGCACTCCGCTGAGCGATATCTTCCGCGGGGAGTTACGTTCGCGACTTCAGCGTGAAGGCGAACACTCCACAGATGTTATACAGCCCTTCTTTACGCTCCAATTGAACATTGAGGTAAGTGAAATTGTGGAATAGCATATTAGGTGGAAGAATATTAATGGAATGATCATTGCAGAAAGCGGCGTCGGTGAAGGAGGCTTTGGAGATACTCGTGGGTCGTGATCAGCTAGAGGGCGTCACTGGCAGCAAGAGCAAACAAGAAGTGGTTGCCTGGCAGCAAATGACGGTGGAAAAGTTGCCCATCGTTTTGATATTGCATTTAAAATACTTTGACTACAGATCCGATGGCTGCACAAAAATACTGAAGAAGGTCGAGTTCCCAGTGGAGCTCAAAATCGATGCCAGTAAGTTAATATTCCAGGCCTCAAGGAGATAGACTCAGTTGTTATATGTTTCGCAGAAATACTCGGCTCGAAGAAGACGTCACAGAAGCAGCGCACCTATCGTCTGTTTGCTGTGGTCTATCACGATGGCAAAGAGGCTTCAAAGGGCCATTACATAACGGATGTATTTCATACCGGGTATAACAACTGGCTGCGCTACGATGACAGCTCGGTGAAGCCGATCGGAGAGAAGCAAGTGCTGCAACCGCACACGCCGCGTGTGCCTTACCTACTCTACTATCGCCGCTTCGATACCCTGCCTCCTGTGCAGGCTAGCAATGGCGGTGGTGCTGGCAGCACAGTAGGCGCCACCAACTCCCACGCACATGCCCATGCCTCAGCCAATCCCGCGTCCACAGCAGCCGCTAACTCAGCGAATAATAAATGAAACTAAGTTGTCAAAATAATGGCATATTCGGTCTGAGGGATTGCCAGTTTTTGGTTTTTATGCATATACAAACAGATGAACGGTTATATTATATTTAAATGCCTATGTTTAAGCCCAAAGTCCAAAGCGCATGTATGTGTGAATGGTAGTTGTATTTGTGTGGTGAATGCGTGTGTGTGTGTGTGTGCGTGTGTGTCGTCTAAGTTTAATAAATAACACACAACTCTTAGTTGGTAAGCTTTAGCCCTAATCCTAAGTTGATAACAGTTTAGTTGTGCAACAAAGCAAAACAAAAGCCAACAGCAGGTCGTTGTGACGATACCTTTGTACAAAACTTAGCGTTTGGGATGGCTACAGAAACAGCGAGCAAATTATATTCATATAGACTATATAGTAAGTCTCTTAGATTCAAACCAGCCAATATCTGTAAATCCTGTGTGCCCCTCAATCCTATCTGAATGGCACAAAACTCAGATGCGTGCATACGTAGTTGTAGTAGACCTCTTCAATATGACAAACGTTTAGAGCTCTATATGTACATAGATTCGTAGTATACATATATGATATGATATATTATATACAAATTAAGATGTAGAATTTACTTGCAGTAATTGTTTATAGCATGCAGAATGCATTTAGGCGACAGAGAATACAATCAGCCGTGCATCAGGTTAAAAACAATAATCTTATATTGAAATGCTTTGAATATGCTTTAAAACCAACAAACAAAAAACAAACATCTTTTGTATACAATACAAGACATGAAAATACATGAATAAATAGCATTATTTCGTGTGTAAGTTGAGAATATGTGAATGCAAAAACAAACAAAAAAATATAGAGGAAAAAAGAAAATTTAGGCGATTTTTTTAATAATTAATATAGTTTGTTGCTTAGTTAGATCCCATATTCATTTTCAAACTACATATATTACGTTTATGAAATCTGTTTGCATCCATTATGATATTTTAGTATCTGTTACGAGAAACCGTCAAATTGGCTCATTCATATATATATATATATATTTTTTTTTTTTTTTGAGAATTGTTTTATGTTTCCTTCGCAATTATAAACAAACATGATTGCTAGTTGCATATGGAGTTAATATAACACATTACGCGTATACATAAAGGTTCACATATATTATTTTCTAATTCATATATTATATATAAATTACTATAAATAACGTGCCAATGTTAAAAATCGATAAAAATGTAAAAAAAAAGTTATCCAAAACAATAATTTTTGATACTTGTGTAGTCAGTGACTTATCAAAGGAATATTGTAAAAGTTAGTTACAAACTTTTGTTGAAATCGGTTTTATATTTAATAATCGATGTAAATTAACGTTAAACCTATATAAAACCAATACAAGTGCGCCAACTTAGAATTGTTAAAACCTTCATCTTAATGTAATGAAGTTTAAACTTTCAAGTTACAAACACTATTCTATAAACAAATTGTTTAAAAATAATATATATATATATTTTTTTAAATTATAAAATGAATAAAATTATATTTCTGCATGTGGCGCGAAAATTTTTTCTTTTAAATAAATATCTTGAAAATTGAGTAAATTTCAACGCAAAGCCATTGTAAAAGAAAAAAAATAAATAAAAAAAACATACAAAGAAGAAGAAAATAAACAAGAATTCTTGAATTATTAAAGAGTAAATGTAATGCAATGCATATATACATTTATATATATTGTATGTACACTAATGAATATATAAATTGTACGATATATATTTTGATGTTACACATATATGAATTAATTGTAAGCCAAATTATAGTAACATTTTTTTCTAAAGAAATTTTACAGCGTCTGTGCTTTGCTAGTTACAAATAGGTTCCTAAAAATACGTGGAAATTATGTAAAACAAAACAAAAACGAAAACGAATAAGTAATGTAACAACAAACTAAAATCGATTCAAAGTAAAACACAACTAAGAAGCAAAGAGAATTAACGGTAAAAAGAAGCAAAAACAATAATATTCGGACTTGTAGTTTAGAGCCAAGCTAACGACATATGAAACGTAAACAAAAATTTACATATATACATTTACATATAAATAAACATAAATTAAATTTATACTTCAAAGGAAAGAAAAACTAAAAAGCTGAGGAAAATCATGATAATTTTCTTAAACATATATTTTTTCAAGCAACATTTATATGTTCAACATACATCGCATATATGTAGATATATATACTATATATATTAAAACAAAAACAAAAAGCTACCCAAACTAAAGACGTAATAGATGTAAATTTTTGTGAAAAATTTGTTTTATTGTTTAATATTATTTAATACTCCGGAAGCCAGGCCCCAAATTATAAAAGCCTTTCTAGATTTTGCAAAATTTTATACTTTTTTTTTAAATTGTTAATTTATTAACATTTGTTTCCTTTTTTTTAATATTGCTTTTGGCGCTACATCGTTTTTAATAGCCCTCGTATATGTTTTATGTTTATGTAGTTTCTAAGGCTGTGTAACTAACTAAATACAAATTAACAATTGTTTAAGTCGTAAAATCATATAAATCATAAATGTTGATGAGTCATTGCCTGACAATTTTTGTTTACCTTTGTTTTCCCGTTATTTGAGAAATAATTGTTGTGACCCTAGAAGGAATGAAAATGAAATAAACGAAAATTGGCAAGTGCACTTACTAAACGTATAAACGAGAATACGATAAACAGATAAGATATACATGAAATAATAAATAATTTCAGCTATAAGTAATAATTAAACAATTATGAGAGTATACAAGCAAACGACAAACAAACAAAAGTTAAAGTTAAGGTTAAATGTTTTGTAATAATTTTCTATTGCGAAAGAGAAAGTCGGAACGGCGATGCAGATAAGCAATTTTGAATATACATATTGCGAATGGAAGCAGAAAGCAGAAAACGGAATGAGTCTTTAGACATTGAAATACGATTTGAGACATATTGAACGAAGATACAAAGAACTCGTAATAATATTAGCCCACATTTAGTGTAAACTGAAACAAACGAATTGAAAAGTTGTACTAACTAAAGATTAAACATACCTATATAAATTGTAATATGATAAATCAAGCGAACCTAAAATGAAAATTAAACTAGCAATAAAATAATACCATTACCAAAATCAATTGTTTTCACAAATATATGTGGGAGAGTACCAAAGGGCAAAGGCGGACGAAAAGTGAAATGAGACAAGCTAAGAGAGTCGCTAACAGATTCAGGTGTGTAGGTCAAAAACAACACGGCACGAAGACGCTCAAAACCGGTTCTCAAAATAGCAAGCAATGTGTATGGTGGTTTATTGAAAGGCCGAATCTTGAATACTCTTTCGAAATCAACAAGATGAATGAATAATACAATGTGCCTTGTATAGACTATATATTACATTGAATATAAAACGGAGGGTAAATGAAATAGAATCGACTCATTCAAGGTTTCTGCTTAATAGCTTAAAGGTTTGTCGAAAATATATTGCAACAATTTCGTTATCGATTTGGACTTCTATTACATTCCATATTTATTTATTTGAATATTTGAGTCAACCTCAAATTGTAACGCAAAGCTCACCGTTTTCACCATAGAGCAAGTGTGACATAAGAGTGTAAAATATTCAACATTATTAAAAGAGAAGTTCGTTACGTCAAGCTGCTACTTACGTTCTATGTATGGTTCGCACTTCAATAAGCTTACGGCGTTTCCTCTATTCTTGGACTTGGAAAGGGAATGGAGCAGAGAAGAGTTTGTTAAATTTAGTCGGCGAACGTCTTCAGAGCATTGTAATTCATTTGTTATGCGATTCACAAGCCAAACCAAATCAAAACTCGTTTTTAGCCCACGGCTGTGCAAGAGTCACTTATTTGGAGACCGTTTTCGAGCTGAGCGATCAGTCGCGAGGCACCTGAATGCAGAGGCACTTCGCTCGGAGAAGATTTCGTACGGCCCAAAGTTGAAAGTTTCGGCAAATGTGCGGGCTGGTCGGGCGGCATGTTTCGGAATATGCTGTGTCTGGCGCTGGGCCTGATTGTGGGCATGCAGCTGACCGAGCTGTGGGACTACATGACGCTTACGGGTGAGGAGTATGAGAGCACGGTTGTTGCGGTCGACACAGATGCGTCTCGCACCAGGCCGTCGCCGGCGGATTGGCTGTTTCATGAGGCACGTGTGCTCTGCCTGGTGCTGACCATGCCAGCTCACCACAAGACCAAGGCGGCTAAGGTTCTCTCCACCTGGGGCTCGCGCTGCAACAAGCTGATCTTTATGAGCAGCGAAGACGACGACGCGCTCGGCGCCGTGAATCTGAATGTGTCGGAGAGCCGTGACAACCTGTACAGCAAGGTGCGGGCGGGGTTCGCCTATGCTTACGAGCATTTCGTGGAGGATTATGACTGGTTTCTCAAGGCGGACGACGACACGTAAGTGGCGCATAACCTACGGCATTCAATTGTTCTGCTCTGCTGACTGTTGACTGTTGACTGCTGACTGCATTTCTCTCAGCTATGTGATAATGGAGAATCTGAGAATGTTCCTCTACCCGTTCGACCCGGAGGCGGCTGTCTTCTTCGGCTATCGATTTCGCACTTCATATCCGCATGGCTACATGTCCGGCGGTGCTGGCTATGTGCTCAGTCGCGATGCACTGCGTCGCTTGAACCTCTTCGCGCTGAACAACACAAAATTCTGTCCGCTTAATACCTATTCAGAGGACAGACAAATTGGCTACTGCTTGCTAAATGTGGGCGTAACCGCCGGGGACTCCAGGGATGAGCATGGCCGCGAGAGATTCCTACCCCTTCATCCCAGGCACTTGATGCCGAGCATTCAAAACGGCACTTGGCTGACGACTTACTCCTACTTTACGCCGAATGTATGCCCTCCTCTCAGCTGGGATTGAATTAATATAGATTACTGTAATTGCATTTCATATTCACAGATGAGCGACTGCTGTGCCGAGACGGCCATAAGTTTCCACTACACCAAAATGCATGATTATGATAGGTATGAGTTCTTCTTGTACCATCTCCGAGCCCTGGGACTGCCGGAGAAGCCGACTGTGCTGCCAACAAAACTCACCTCTGAGCAGATGGAGCAAAAGCTTGAATTCTGGAATCAACAAGTGACGGATCAAACGGTGCCACTTAGTTGAGAACTCAGCTAAAACATTGTCAAGTATCAATAGCAAGAATTACGTCTCGTTGTTCAGCTAGGAATTCGAGTAATTAGTTGTAAATGAAATCAATAATCCTAAGTGCGATTAATTAATTCCATGTATGTACATATGTATGTATGTACATATGTATCATATTCTGTGCTGACTGTAAATGTTGCAAAAAGACATGTAATGCCGACTGCGTAATACTCGTTCGCGCTTTGAAAGTGATTAAATTTAAGTTTAAATTCAGTGACCATGTCATAATATTTATACATAGTTCGATCTGTAGGAGATGAATCAACTTGCGGATTATCGATTCAAGGAGCGCAATCGCGATTCCTATAATACATAAAATTTTATATACCAAGAGGAGATATGCAGTGACCTCACTCTTTATACCCTGAAATGTATGTAACGGGCAGACGTCCGTCCGTATGTATGAACGAAGATATAAGAGCTAGACTCTTGAAATTTTGTTTCCTAGTTCCGTGTATATCACGCGAACATCAAGTTTATCACTAAAAATCGATAACTACTCCCGATATTTTTATCGATTAAAACCTTATCGAAAGCTAGTTAATTAATTATATCTTCTACAGACTTATGTCTATTTTATATAGTTTCGATTTATGTTGTAACTTACCCCTCACGCCTAAATCCACCCCTCACACTCACCTTTGTAAAAGGCGTACTTCAAGTACTAGAGACTTGAGCTTTGGAATGTAAATACACTTGAACATAATGATTAAGTTCTGAAAGTTTCATTAAGACTGTACGTCTAGAAATTAAATTAGTCAGCAAATATATTCATATAATATCGCCCGCACTGCAGAGTAACCCAAGCGCAGTCGCTGCTTACTGCGCACTTATCAGAGCGCGCCTAAAAGAAGTGCAGAGCGATTAGAATATAAGATTGGAGGGTTCAGGTTATCTCCTAAGCGAGCAGTCTCGACTAGAGTCTTCTTACTTGTTTATCTTAGGTCTTTGAAAGGAGTATGAAAGCTTGGACCAGTCAAGATTGTGTTAAAATATATACGTGTAAATATGTATGTAAATATGTATATTGTATATGAACTACAATGTGAATATTTTATATATTCAAAGATCAGAATTACACATATAGTTCCTGTGCGGAATGCATATGAAAATATATTTCGGCAAGCGTGTAGATACATCATACATTTGTATGTGTTCATGCACGAAAATATTTATTTTAATGAACATATTTGTAGCTACATACATATGTATGTGAGTATATGAGAAGTCGGTGTACATACATACGTATGTACATACATACATATAAATTAATGCAGATATGTGCATATCTATAAATATATGTAAGTTTTAAGTAAATACCCATGTCTATTAATATATGTATATGTATTCACATGTATACATATGTGCATAAATAATTGCGACTCGTAGTGCATACCGAAACTTCTTAGTTTTGCAGAGAAATATGATACCATTATGTTATTAAAAATGTGGGAATTTTCCAGTTTTCCAATGTTATCGCTTTGTTCTGTACACGTGTTAAGTCGATTTATGAAGTAAACGTACGCATAAGACCCCATCAATCTCTCAACAGCTGAGGATGATTCAATTGACGTGGCAAAACAGATTAAAGTCACTCCATCAACAATCATATCAGTTCTACCCGAAAAAGAGTTTACTCTGAATAAATCAAACTGAATCAAACTATATAAATATTTAAAATCGAGTTTCGTTAAGCCTCTTCAAATAAAAATCTTGATAAATCGTATAGCCATGTATTCCGAAAATATATTCTGGGTGCGTTTTACTTGGGAGTCCACTGTATATCGGGACTCCATATGGA
The DNA here is from genome assembly GCF_001654015.2 of Drosophila navojoa. Next base: position 149,404 of record NW_022045891.1, read on the forward strand.
ATGGATATGGAATGTTTATATGTTAGGTATGCATGTATGATGTGTGTATGTATTATGTATTTATGAATGTATTCATGTATGTGTGTACATATGCATGCATGTATATTTGTGTGCTACGTGTGTAAGACAAATTTGTATTACATATAGATATATCTATGTATATGTATGTAAATATAGATGCATCAGTCGGATTATATTTATTTACTTGTATCTACTTATATAAAGATAAATAAATGAAAGGTATATATAAATATTTATTTATTGTCAAGTCCATATACGTAATATCACACAGCAAACACTGTGTATCTGCCGACTTTGACAAATGATATAGGCGTATCAGTGAACTTAATGTAATTGGCCGACTTTGTAAATAAAACAAGAGACTCGCAGCCGGAACTAAGATTTATTTGACAATGTAGCAAACAATTGCATGTTGCCATGTGGAGACAGAAGGGAGAGGAGGTGAGGGACGTACGAGAGGGAGAGGGAAACCTAAAGTTTGGCTGTCCATTGGCACAGCTTTGGCAATTTATCAATGGAGTTGGCTGGATTCGGCCGTGGACCCCTGCTTTAAAGCCCAATTTATCACAAAGAGGACGGGCGCGTGCCGCGTGCGCCGCTCTCCGTTCCCCGACCGCCTCAGAGGATTAGAGGTCTGAGGAACAAATGCCGAATGGGAATCGAGAACCGGAAAATCGAGTGAAACGTGCCAAACACGTGAAAAATACCTGGGGATCTCGGTTGCTTTTATTATTCGAGTTTCTGTTGCATCCGCGCCGCCATTGTCGTTATTTATGAGCATCGAAATGAGCTGAAACTGCAGCACAAATGCCACGGTGTGTCGCAATGGGGTGAGCCGGTAAGGGGCTGGTGGCACGCGAGCCTCGGCCCGACCATGGACCGCGCCTTGGATAAGGATAAACTCGTTTTTGGCAAAGCCAGCGCCGGCAGCTGCCACACGGACAAAGCCCAAGTGCAGTCGAGCCGTAAATGTTATGTAAAAACGCATTTACGAGCTGCCTGTATGTGTCTATGCGTGTGTGTGTGTGCCGTTATCTAACCGGGGGTTGCCTTTGGAACGTGTTCTGGATCGTGCCATGCGCCCCTAACTCTACCCGCGCTCTCTCGTTCGGCTTGCGCTTGCGCAGCGCCCGCCGCGCAGTTTGTTAGCTTAATTTCCATATTTGCATAAATAAATAAATACATGCATGACAGACATGGAACAGTTGGTGCCGAGCTTTATCTACTCGACCCCCTCCCCGCCCCTCATGTAAATAAGCCAAAGTCCGTGTAGAATCGAACACGTGTGCTGGCCAACAAGCCGTGAACATGCAAATGACTACGTACCTGGAATTGGTCCTAGACATGAACAACAGCATGACAGATTTCTCCGCCGGATTGCTAGCAGCTGCCTGCCACGCGGCACCCGTTGAAGTTGCTGCGGTGAGATAGCAACGGAATTTCAAAGGAATTGATTAGTTGAATTAATTGATGAGGCGTGAGCAATCGAGAGAAATCTCATCAAAATCTTTCTTTAAATGACAACAGCTATCATTTTGCCCATGAAACTGTTAACAGGACGCTTAAGGCAACCTTAAAGCTAGCCCAATAATTGCCCACGCTTAGTGTGCAAGGACCTCCCTCTCCAGTACTCAAATGTCGTCCTTCTTCAAGCAGCTCGGCACGCCCCCCACTTTAGCTCTTGCCGTTTCCATTATTGCCATTGATAAACCCTTAAGTTGTCGCTTACTGCGCACATTGTTGGAATCATTCGCTGCTTAAGACCCAAGTCACAATCCGCATACGAGTCCTCCTCGGCAGGCTCCGCAACGCCCATGTAATTAGTAGCATTCCTTAGCTGACAAAGCGAATCGAAGAGATAGAGAGGGAGAGAGAGAGATGGAAAGAGAGGAAGAGGCAGTGAGAGCGTGTCCTTGCTCAAGACTCTCGCTCTGGCGACAAGCTGTCTGACATTGTGTTTACACATTTCGAAGACTTTTTATAATCAATTTAATGGCTTCCCTGGTGCAGAGCAAGCATAAAAAGGAACTACACTCAAGGTGAGGACGCCGAAGACAATGGCTGAGCAAAAGGCACATGGATAAAAAGCCAGCGCCAGGGACTCTCTGCGGGCATTTCAATTTGTAGCTGCCTAAAGTGAAACCTACAATTGGCACTTTCCAGCCAAAGGAATTGCCCCTTTTGCGTTCGCCCTATTCCTTGCCTTTTATTATTTCATTCCCTTTTCATTTTTTTTCTTGCGGCGCCGCAACTCAATTAAGTGACGAAAGTTGAATGAAAACCCAAAAGGGCAAGCTGAGCGAGCACCTCACAAAGGCGGGCTGGCACCTTGCAGTTCCTATAAGAAAGGCGGCTCCGAGCAGCGGCTCTGCCTGAGCCTGAGCCTGAAACCGAAACCGAGACTGGAACTGGAACTGAAACTGAAACTGAGAAGGGTCGGCAGCGAAGCACATAAATGCCGCCGCAAAAAGGGGCTGCGGTGACTCAACAATGTCTTGAACGTGTTGCTTCGCTTCCTTCGGAATGTTTCTTATAAGGATTTCCACTGCTCTGCCGCCAGCAACCCCTAAACAAAAGCAGCCAAGACAGTCGAGGGTTTCTTTCAGCCGCGACGTGTGCCAAGGCAGCTACTCCAATTGGGAATGAGGAAGAGACTCTGACTGAAAGCAAGGTATGTACTTGTGTATGTGTGGTACCTGTAGCAGGATCTGGACTTGCGCTGACAAGGCGACGTTCATTGCGCCATCGTCCGACGGCGCCGTCAACGTCACCGCCTCGCAGTTCCGTCGCTTAAGTCTCTGTGAAGGACATCAGGAGTTCCGAGCGCTGTGAGTCATTGGCGTGTTGTAAAGCGGAAGCGATTGTCAGAGCGGGGACTGCATTTTCCTTTTCCTCGTTTTCATACACAAAAATATTGAAAATTACAATCAACTAAAAACGGGCAATTAAAGGACCCGTGCACGTGTATGCAAAAAGGACTCGCGCTGCAAAGGAAGTGGCAGCCAAGCGTTAAATTGAAGCATGCCAAATCAATTAAAAATTTGTAGTCGCTCTTGTTTTCCTTCCTAACATAGTTTACATGGCAACAAATATCCAAATAGTCTCTCTTTTTATGACCATTCGCTGTGTAATTTGTTTGATTTTTTTGATGTTCGTTGTCGATTTTCCATCTGAAGTTGTGCCGCCGCTGCCCGCATCGGCAGCTGCTGCAATTCGCTTATCGCGTCGGGGTAAAAAATCAAAATACCTTTACACATGATTTATCCAAGCACTGCATGTGTGTGCGCGTGTATCTGTGTGTGTGCATGTACGTGAGTGTTGCAGCTGCCGTTGGTTTCTGCTGCCCCCTTTGGCATTCGAGGGCTGCGATCGCCCTTGGCCGAAAAATGCTTATGCTATTGCCCGAGAGTCCAAAAATCAACCCCCTGTTGGTCGGCCCAAAACAACATTTGGGGTGGCATCAATCCATATGCATGCCACTTCGTGCGTGAGTGTGTGTGTGTGTGTGTGTGTGTGCGTGTGTGCTATACAATTTAGACTAGCACTCCGTTATTTAGTTGCTGCTATTCTATGCACATAATTTGCATGAAATCCAATATATGTATCTGGTCCAAATTCGAGCGCCGACGCCACCAAAAATCTAAAAATCTGACCATCCGAGTTGTTACTGTTGCAACTGCAACTCCCATTGAAACAGCTCGTTTCCAGTTCCCTAGTTATCCGTCCATCTGTGTGCGCAAGGGGACCGGGCCGCTGTGGTTACTAGCCACATGCAATGGGCTCGCCTCGAATTGCGTCCTGCTTTCTAGATTTCTAATGCGCGAGCGTAACGAACTCTTTACCGACCGACAAGTCCCTTCGACTGGAACTAATGAGTATTGCCCTAGCGGTGAGACTGGGCCGAATGTAGCCAAAATTCTATGTCATAAAAGTTGGGCTTCCAATTTCAGAATCTAGAACTCATTAGACAATATGATGTTTTTGTCGGGTTTGATTTGCTGGAATTTGCATATGAGTTAGTTTGAAAAAAACAAATTATACGAGAAAAGCCCTCGGCTATTCATTGGCTAAATTTAAATTGAGCATTGTTAGAAAATATTTAATCTATTTTGCTGTATAAACTTATAAGCTGCATTTATCTTACCTAACCAAAAGCCCACGTAATGGCGTGGAACTTTCTACGGTCTTCAAAGCACAGTTATCTTTTAGCAAATCAACAAACTATGAGTAAATGTTTTTCGAATAAGAGTCGAACTTTGATAAGAAACATATTTTGGCCAACTAGTAAATAAACAGCTTATTAAAAAAAAAATAAATAAAAAAATTAATAAAAAACAAAACTATTATACCCTGATTTCCCATTTTCAATGGGTTCAGGGTATAAAAAGATCCCGAATATGAGACACCCTGAGCAAGTGGATCCCGTTTAAATTGTTTTTAAGAAACCATGCATGAAAATAATTAGCATGTAGGAAACAAAACATCTAATCGAATTTTTTATCCATCACATTGATATGGAATTAGTCAAATTTGTCGATCAACGCGTTCAAAATGCCCTATCTGGTCTTCATGCTCAAAGATAAATATACTCTGTCACGCCTCCTTGTGGCTGTTACAATCATGTTGATAGAATAATTATATCCTGATCTGCTATTTTCAATTGGTTTCAGGATATCGAGATTGAATTGCTTGATTGATCGGATAAATATTGTGAGACCTTTCTCCCAGGAAAAACTATTATCATTATCTCTTTAGGTACGATGATAGATATTCTTGACGTTCTAGACATTTCGTGGCAAGTGAATACAAACTCTATATATATAAAAAGAAGTTATCAATGAAAAGGCCAACAGTGAATCAATTCACACTTTTCATTTCTCAGAAATCCGGTTTGGCTCTTGGCTAGCAACATGAGTGGCTAACAGCTGCTTATAGCAGATGACTAAGACTGTAAATTTGATTATCTTGGCATCGGGGGACAGACAAATAGACTTTGTCTATTCCCACTACATTCATGTGGTCTGAAGCTTTGGCAAAGCAAACGCTTGATGCTGATAAGGTTTGATAACGGAGTCATGTAAATCAAATTTCTTACAACAAATATGCTCAGCCAGCGAAATCAAAACAAGACAAGATAAGCATCTACCTATATAAAGCCCTTAGGTCGGCTTCAGGCAGTATAAAGTACTAGCACGTTTAATAGAATGCATTTCGTTACAATAGCTCTCACCGCGATCTGTTGCCTCGGCACAGGACTATCGGCAATCGCCCCCGCTCCGGCAGCACCTGCAGCAGTTGCCAACCCCACTGCACCCGCAAGCAATTTCTACTTGGAGCTGAGGAGTGTGTTGCGGAATGTGCCATATAAGCAGATCGAGCACCTGGTTCAGGCCTATCTGCTGAACGATGCCGAGTTCCAGGCACTCATCCGGGAGATCAACTCGCTGCCAACGTATCGTCTGCGAATGCAGCTTCTGAATCAGCCAGAGCTGCGTCAATTCCTGCAGTGGCTGTCCCAGCAGCTGATCCTCTCGGGCGGCTCACTCAAGGTGTTCGAGGACCTGGAGCTGGAGATCAAGGTGCTCAACAAGTACCCCCACTGGGCGCAGTCAGTGAACGGCATAGGCGGCTTCGGGCAGGAGTTCTCATTCATCTATCCACTGGCAGCCATTCGCAATCTGCTCGAGACAAGTGCCCAGCAGAGCGCCGTGTTCGGCGAGTTCTGGCAGCGCGTGGTTGGCCTTAAGCCGGTCTACGAACGCTTCCTGGCCACGACACAGGCCAAAGCATTCGCCAACCGACTGCGGACTTTGGGTGTTGACGTTGCCGGCTTGGACTCATTCTTGCGCTATCAGCTGGGCTGGAGCAATGACACAGTTATCCCAACCTACGACTACGACTACAATTATGGATTCTATTAGGGCCCATAGCTAATGAATGCAGATGAGTTTGAAAACAAGAGAGGACTGTAAGACCCCATACTTATGTATCAGTATTCCAGAATAATCTATATGCTATATATAAAGCGATATTATATAATTTACTCTGATATTATACTACTAAGTATAAATTCTACCTAATATCAATAAATGTTTTAATAATTGCTAATTTAATCGAGTAAATTTTAATCTAAGGCATGGAAGTGAATGAAAATTTAGATTAATACTGAATGCTCTGTATACTTTGAATTGATATATATGATATGGTATTAGGGATTTGTTGAGCAGGCAGAAGGATACGGGTCACATTCTATAAACTACATATGTATACATATGTATATAACACGACAATGGGCGGAGTCGATCGAATGAGAGATTTAGAATTCGTCAAACATACAATAAAATATGTAGATCATATGCCTAGGATGTCATTGAAATTCGGTGAGAAACACAAAAGTTATTCACAAAAGATTACATTCAATGTGTTCCAGCTCATTCCAAGTAAGTATCCTAATTACGAGTGATTTGTATTTGATGTGAAACTGCTACTTGTGCTTAGATTTGATAGTTGGTTTTGAAATAAGAAGTGACTATCCGTGAGTTGTCCATCTGTATATCTGAGTGACATATTTGTGCAGATATTTCATGTCTTTAAAATGACATTGGGAGAGACAATCCCTTCAATAGAATACTGGAGTAAGGGGTCATCAGTTGCAGGCATATCCTTGAAGCTGCATAAATAGACAGTGGAATTAGCGTGCGAGTGCAGGCACACACCCTCATCAGCGGGGCCGAGGTATCCATGGCAATGCCATGATTAAGTAACAGATGAGCCATGTGCCAAGCAATGTCCTGCCTGCACTGCCTGGCCTCCTGGCCTGCCATTGCTTCTGCTTGTGCTTGTGCTTGTGCTGTGGGTCGCACATGCGATTTAATTGAAACAAACCAAACAGGAAACGGCACAGCAGCACAGGCCAACGCAAATGGGGTGCTTTTGTAATGAAGTTCACTGTTGGCCGTTGTCACTTCTCAGTTGCCAGTTGCCAGTTGCCAGTTGCGAGTTCCCAGTTCCCAGTTCCCAGCTCTGGCATACAGTTACTCATTAAAAGTGGCGGACGAGCCGCGATGAGGCGGTGGGGGCAGCGGCGGTGGTTACGGAATTGGAATTGCAGCGGAAACTAGTTAATGTGAGGCTATTGTCAAAAGCAGAAGCGCAACTTGTGCAATTTTCACACAGCAGCGACGCCGACGTTGACGTCGACGTTGACGTTGACGCTGAGGACGACGCTCGGTTCGGTTACCTCAATGCCGATGCTTCTGCCAACGTCGAAGGCAAATCTTGCACAGGATCTTTGCTTGTTAGGCGGTGCCGGCTCGACCATAATATTTAAACAAACCAAAGCTAGAATTGAGCTTGACGAATATTTTATACTCTTAATATTGCAGGTGTTTTTCGATATTCATATGTCGATTGTATCTGTTTAGTTTATGTCTGGGAATTATTACTTTACATTACATAAGCGGAAATATAGTAATCTTTTATTAGAGAAGTATTATAATATATATGAAGGAAATTAATATATATAGAGAGTTTTTACAGGAAAACTCTGTTTAGTAATATACTACACCATTTCTATTTTACACACTATAATGCGATACCACGTTACAAAATACAGTAATATTACAATAATTGGCATACTCTATTATAATATCAAAGTATATTAAAGTTTATAATTACAGATACACTATACAAATTTACCATGCGAGTATGGGATTTTGTAGTTGTTAAGGTAAAATTCGGAATAAATTCAAAATGGTTTCAATGGATAAATTCGATAAGCAGAACAAAATATATTCATTCAATAATTAATGAATATTGTAGAAAGTTGCCTAGAAAGTTGTACATAGGTGGATTCCAATGTTGATGTGTGTCTCAAGTATATAATATAATATAATATAATATACATTGGGAGGCTTTCAGTTGAGCATGATCAAAGCTGATCCACAATGTTTTGACTTTAGGGAACCAGAGCTGGTTTTTTCTGTGTGTCACAGATTTCGTGACAAAGTGAAAATGCCTTATGCAAGCATAAGCATAACAATGCAATAAAATTGAAAAGGTTCGCCCCTTTTTTTGCGGTAAACGCGTCCAATTGGAATTTTATATTGTAGACAATAAGTGCGGGGTAAAAATGAAATATATTTTTTAAATACATACATATATATGATCCCTGCAATGCCTCAACCCCAGTTCGCACCCTCCAGCCCAGTGTGCACTGTGAGTGACATGCGGATATACGACTCTGGAATATATGCGGCTGCAGTTCGAGCCACCCCTAAAGAGCGAAAGGCGCCCTAAAACAATTTTTAAAGCGCTTTCGAAATCAGCAACAGCCTCAGAGCGCGGAATCGAAATCGGAATCGCGCTACGCCAGAGCTCTGGTTTATATTCAGCTGTAAAGCAGGGGCTCGTTGCGCTGCGCTGTTCCGCCCCGTCCCCCTCGGTTAATGTCCTGCGCTGGCTTACGTTTACGGCCTGCGTTTGCTTTTGGCTCGTGTGTGTGCACCCTACGACATTTTGGTTAGTGTTTGCAAATGCACCTGGCTACATTTTTTCGGGCTTCGATTCCGTTCGACTTTTGTGCGTGTGTTTGCTTCTGCGTGTGTGTGTTCGGGTGGTTGCAGTGCCTTGCATTGTGATTTCCATGGCGCACATGCCAATGTGTGTGCCTATGTGGAAAATGACCCTTTGTAGCATTGACGCTATGCACCAGCAACTATGCGACTACGACTGTGCACAGCAAGGGCATTAGCAACAACAACAGCAGCAACAACAAAGCAACGTTGGTTGATGGTCGCGTGCCCGAAGCACTTCGACACCCAACTGAATTGTGATTGTTTTCCTTTTTCTTTGCGGCGCTTTTCCTTTTCGCATTTTGCGCGCTCATGCAAAACGCTTTGACGAGTTATGAACGAATGTATGCGTATGTGTGTGTGTGTGTGTGTGTGTGTGTGCGAGTGTCCTGCGGCGCGTAAATAAATGAATGCATGCATTTCGCCTTGACTCACACACAATTCCATACAATACAAATAGGAATAGAGCACATCTAGTATACAATTATTATTGCTCATGAGCTGTTCCTGCCTTCCTCTATTAAGTTGGCCAATTTGCTGTGCCCTGCCCAAATGGGGGTTAGTCATGCCGCTTTTGTTTGTATTTGGCGTGGATTAGAGTGCAAATTCCTTAATCCTATCCTGACTTAAATTTCGGCATGCCCATACAGCCTCGCTCCTAATTAAACACTCGCTGTCCAAATGGGACTTTGATTTAATTGAATATTAAAGGACGTATTTGTAAATGGATCAGAGAACTTTTATGAAAATTTACTTCTCTCCAACAGTGTGCCAATTTAATATTTTTCTGCTTTTGTTTATAGAATCCCACTTTACACACCAATTCGGTAAATTGTTGTGAGCTGTGAAGCCTTTAATACTAGTCAAAAGCTCAAAAACCTAAGTCGGGCTAAAAATAAAAAGTTGTTTTGAAAAACTTTGCAGCAGGCGGTTAGTCAGCTGGCAAAGCCTCGACTAACTAAATCTCCCTTAACAATCGCCAGTTCCACTCAAATCGCTGTTAATTGGTGCGGCGCAGCCAGCTGGGAACCTGTTCTAATGGCTTCCATATGGCACTCGAATTAAAAAAACTTGAATCAACTGAAAAACAATTAGAACAATTCACACTGAAATTAAAAGAAAGTTCAAGTCAGCTGTGTGGCACTGACGGATTGCTAAATACCCTCTCACAGCTTTGACATGCCGACGGAATTTGCAAATTTGTGAACGAAAAATAAAAGTAAAACCTAGTTCAGTCATCGTTTACCATTTTAGCAGTGGAATCAGATACTTGATACCCGTCGGATTTTAGGAAGGTTTCTGGGTTTTCAATGTTATCGTGTTCAATATATGGAGAACCTCTTTGAAAAACTAGAAAGAAATTGTTGCTATACTGATTATTAATAATAACCCCCTCATGGTCAAGTCCACCTTGTACAATTATTTCATTCTCATTTTCTACTTCCTAATTTTATTAGTGTCATCTCTCAAGTCATTTCGTGTTGGGCCCTAAAATGAAAGTGTTTAAATGGTGTGTGTTTATGTGGTTTGTTCTTCATTCATTAGGAAAATTTATATATTCGTATGATATAATGCAAACTCTTTGCTAAATTGGACAAGGAGTTAATTCACGAAAATAAATATTAAATAAATATGAAAAAAATTTATATATATCTTATATGATTCACAAGAATTCGTGATAAGAATAGTAAGAAGCAGCTAAATTTTATGAGTCCCGAATATGTAAATAATATGCAATTTAATTAATAAATTATACTTGAGTTTTTATTAAGAAAAAATTCAGATTTGGGTCTGACTAAGTAGTATAAATATTATTAGTATTAGCAATAATATTAGTATAAGAATAGTATTAGTATTATCAATAGCATTAGTTGTAACAATAGCAGTGGTAGTGCTAATAATCAGCAAAGCAAGCTCGACTACAGATTTTCTACTTTTATTGTATCTGCCTTAATGAACTTGGCTATAGCAATAGCAATCATTGAGGAATTATTTCTTGCTCAAACAAGTACTACTGGAAAGAGCCTGACTGCAGATTGTCTGTTACTATATACCCTTTTTATCACGCATTTTGCATAGATCTAGGGTATATGACCAAATCCCAGCCAGTTTCCGTTCAATTTTCGCGTGCCGCACACGAAAATTGCATCAAATTATGAAAGCAAAAATTTAATTACATCTCAACCGAGCTCTCCCCCCTCGACAGAGAGGTGTGGAGTACAGATGGGAGCGGCTTGGGTGTGTGTGTGTGTGCCTGCGGCAATGGCAACATGTGCTACAGTGGAGCATCCTTGAGGAGCTGCCCAAGCAAAAGTACACGGCGGCTGAAAAGCCTTTTGAGACACACAGATGCGAATGCATTATGCCACATAAACGATGCATTTTCGAACATTAATTATTGCCAAGCAGGCAGGAAGGTGGGCAGGCAGGCAGGCAGGTAGGGAGGCAGGGACGATAACAGATGCATCAGCCTTGGGGCTGGGCCTGCACTTGAAATTACCATAAAAAGATGCACTTAAGGGTTAGCAATGAGCAAGCAACAAACAACAAACAACAAACAACAAACGACAAACAACAAAATGCGTAGCCCAGTCGACACTGTGGCGGGGGAGCACTGTCATCTCGGGTCGTCCTGGGTGTTGTTGAGTGCGAATTTGAGCTAAGCGCGCCTTGGAGCGCAGAAATCCGAGCAGTCAAAGGAATACGCCGAATCGAGGTGCGAGTGCGACTCTAGCTGGAAATAACGCAGCATTTGTAGATGACAGCCTGACTGACTGATGAGCGATTTGGGTTTGGGATTGCAAACAGGGTTGGAATTTCGCAGGGCGGCGGCTGCTCGCGTGGCCGGCGCACTTCTGTCCGAATTGCTTTTCGCTCAGCTTTTGGCTTTCAGTTCTCAGTTCTCTGGCCCGCTCGGTGCGTGTGCTATTAATTCTAAGCTGCATGGCAAACAGAGATTCCTGCTACGAAGGGGTCACCACCCCGCCACGATCGACAAAAGCAAATGCTGCTGTCGCTCTGGGAATACTTTAAACCCAATTGGGGTGGTGACAGCGCCGTTGCTATTGCCACGCACGTGCCTACCGTAATACAACAACAGCAGAAGCAGAAGCAGCAGCAGCAGCAGCAGCAGCGTCAGCTACAGCAACAATGGCGTCATATTGAACATAATATGCCATATTTGTGTTTGGTGCGAGCGGTACGGCCAAAAGCCCTTCACGGGGAATCGAAAGTGCATTCCCTTTCATGGCAACCACGAGGACAGCGCCGGCAACGGCGTCGCATTTCGATTATATTAATGCAAAGCACACGCACACACACACACGCACTCCAAGCACTCTGACAATCGCTTTGTGGTGGCTGAGCAAACCAAGCTGTGTCTGTATCTGTGTGTGTATGTGTGTGTGTGTGTGTGCGAGAGTGCGCTATGTGCCTACCCCACCAAAAGCAAACTTGACAAGCTTACAGCAGGGCTGAGTCGCTGCCTGTGTGCGGGAGCGAAAGCGGGAACAGAGCTGAAGTCGTCGACACAGCCGGAGCCGGAGCCATAGCCAAATGAAAACCTGAAAATGCACCAAAGGCCAAAAAAATACACGCAGAGAAATTACACATGTAATGTTTCATAAACAATAATATGCTGAAGAAATTTTGCGTAGACGCGAGAAGAGTCTTTTGTGATTATCTTACTATACTGTGTTAATATTGATATACACTGTGTCATTAGTAAAACTATAATACTCTTACTGTTAATAAATCTCATCAATTAAATTCATTACGATCATACCTCTGGCTTAATGTTGCAAAAAGATAAAAATAAACTTAGCTCTACATATACATACATATGGTTATTAATGGCTTTTATATTTGCATATTGTGTGTAAAGTGTTTCTCGACAAACTGTACGTATATAAAATATTATAAATATTAATGGATAACAGATCAATTTTTATTTAATTTAATTTTCATAATTGTATTCGCAAGTATCTTCGTAAATTGATAAATAAATAAAATGCTGTGATCGGATCGGATATAAGTTCTGTGTTTGTTGTAATGGGAAATGCATTTTTTAAGATTTTCTGAAAGTAAAGAGAAAAAGAGAAATCAAAATTGCGATAAGCATATATAAAAAGAGATTTATGCGTGTTCCAAGTTAATTTATTCATTATTCATTTAAATTGATTATTATTAGTAATTATTATCTGCAATTTCGCAGAAAGGCAGCTGGATTAAATAATTATTATTTGGATGCTAAAAATATTAATTGAACTCAGTTAGACTTAGAACATTGTAATTAAGAGCGGCAATTCGTCTAAGGGATTGCCTATAGAAGATATTTATGTTTGTAATGAAATTGCGGTCCTTATACGTTCTCACAGTGCATCTCTCTGATCAAACTACACCGGTGTTATACTTAGTTTATCGTTCGATTAGTGGATATACAGCACAGTATTTGTTGTCTCCTGCTCAATGTTGAGCTCCTGCCTGAGCCCTGTCTTAATTTAGTACTGTGTTTATCATGCTCATTCAGCTTCTTTGAATTTATTTAAAGCTACACGACAAATCTCGGCAGGTGAACGATATGAATTGAATTGTTTGATTCGGTATAATTGCGTTGATCGTGGGTTTTCAACAGACTCTTCCTACTCGCCAGTTAGCGCCCGCTGAGCATGAAAATGCTTCCAATTGCCGCAGATGTTTAAGAGTCCTGCACAACAAGGCAACACAATGTGGCAGCTCGCATACTTTAGGTCATTCTGGCCCATTGAGTTTCTGGTTGTGCGCACATTTCGCCTTTATCGTCGGTTTCACGGCTATCAGCTGTTTGCCAGGATCAACAGAACGGATCCAAAAGATCTTTTGTGCCTTGCCAAATTTCCATGAATCAGAGTTTTTGCAAGCCAGACTCGAACATGTGTTGCAGTTCCTGTCGCGTGTCCTTTTTAGGTGCGTGGCAGCTCGGAACCTGAGTCACAGCTGCAACACAGAATAGCTACACAATGATTTCTCCAAGTGCAGGCAGGGCACAGTGCAAAGGACTTTCACTGCCAACTGCTGCTGCTCCCCCCGCGCCTAACTGCATTTGTGTGTGTGTGTCTGGCTGGCTGGCTGAATGGAAAAAAGGGTGACTAATGTGTGTGATTGCTAACAAAAGATTCCGGCTTTGCGGCGGCGTCGCTGCCAGCGCCAACGCCAGGCGTCGGCTGCGGCAGAACGAGGCACAGCGAGGCAGCAGCGGCGAGGGCTAAAAGGACAACGACTCGAATTGGGGGATGAAATTTCCAAGAGCGACGCCGTCACAACACACAAACAATGATTTTAATTTCGCTTTCCTTTGGCACACATAAATAGAGGCGGCAGGATATGCTGTTAGTCATTCGCAGCAAATACGTCGAGCCGACAGGAAGCCGCCAAAGGAGCGCTCAACGTTGCCAACGTTTCAATTTGTTGTTAAGTTTTGCTTAGTTCTTCAACTCTTTGTTCCTCCCGTTCACCGTTCACCATTTACCGTTCATCGTTCATCGTTGTGCATTCACCCTTTACCGATCCCCGTTTCCGTTTATCGTTTCAATCCAGTTCTTAAAGCGCGTTCAAGTTTCAGTTTATCATCATTTCGTTGATACGCGGAACAGTGCAATGGCCAGTGTTGCCAACCATCAGCCGGCAGGAGCCAACCACAGCCACCACCCCCACCCCCACTCACACCAACACCCACATACACACAGCATACAGCTGCTGCACAATGCAACGGCTGGCGGACTGCCTCACGGCCTGGGGCTGCTGACCACAGTGGCCTCGCTGCCGCCCAAGTATCGCAGCCGTTATCTGAACATTAAAACCAAGTGTGAAATTCCACTGGATCTGTCTGTGAAACCGCCATCGCCAGTGCCAGGCGGTGATGTGCCAATGGCGACCGCATTCGCCGAGGTTCCCAGCGAGCCAACAGAGGCGGCGACTGCAGCCACCGAGGTGGTGGAGCTCGCGCAGGAGGTGGCGCACGAGGTGGTCGTCACTACAGAGAAGGCCATGACACCGCCGCAAAGTCCAGTCGCAGGTCCCGCTCCAGTTGAAATGGCAGTGGCTTCACTCAAGCGCAAGCTGAGCGAACAAAGCGAGTGCCTGCCCGCTGCCAAATTGGCCAAATCAGACGTGAGTCCTGTCGCGCCCGTAGATGCCACTCCTGCCAAGCCCATTAAGGTCTCGGACACGGCGCCGCGAACCAGTAAGGCATCCACGTCGAGTGGCAAATCGACGCGCAATAAGGCAACGCGCAAGCTGAAGTTCGACGAGGAGACCAGCTCGCCCGTCTCGGGGACCATAATCAGGCCACTCGAGGACATCACCGATGGCACGATGCAGTACAGCAACGGCGACATTGATCCCAAGTACAATATTGTCGAGATTACCGAGGAGACCAAGGCGGAGCTGGCGGCCATTAAGAACGTAATTGGTGACTATGTCTGCCGGCTGTGCCGCATCAAGTTTGACGATGCCTTCGGCCTGGCGCGCCATCGTTGCGCCTGCATCGTGTTGCTCGAGTACCGTTGCCCCGAGTGCGGCAAGCAGTTCAATTGCCCCGCCAACCTGGCTTCGCATCGGCGCTGGCACAAGCCCAAGAAGGAGGCGGCCGCTGCCAAGAAGGAGAACCGCAACACCAGCAACCAGGAGGAGCAGCAGCAACAGCCCACCGCCGCCAAGAAGCCAGCCGAGTCGGCGGAGCTCGCCTTTGACTGCGCCGAGTGCGGCAAGAAGTTTAAGCGGGCCGCCTACTTGCGCAAGCATCAGCTGACGCACGCCAAGAAGGCACAGACGCGGGCGGCTGAGCCGGACTCTGAGCCGGAGCGACAACCGGGGGCAGCCACCACGATTACCGGCAGCTTCCAGACGACGGTCTACAAATCGAACAGCTCCAGCTCGGCGAGCAGCAGCTCTCACTCCTACACGGGCACGCACGAGGACGAGGGCGTCTACGTGGCCGGCGCGGCGAGCAGCAGCCATTACGACTACGAGGGCGATTACTTGTCTGACTGCAGCTCCTCCACCTCCTCTGCAGGCTACGGCCGACTGCAGATCGTGGAGCACGGCCTGACCGAGGAGGAGAGCATTGCGGCTGCTGCCCTGACAAATCTTCGCAACTGCGCCTCTGTCATCCAGCACACGACGATGGCGCACTGAGTAAGTGGAGGGCACCGAGAGCCAGAGAAAAAGAGAGAGGGAGAGGGAGAGATGGGCACATCTGGGCCCGTTGGCAACTGTATAATTTGTTCATAATCCCCTATTGTTAAGTTTAGAGTTAAATTCGTCTCTTGTTTTGAGGGAACTGCAGCTGAAACAGACCAAAGAAATTAGTTCTTATATTCCAAATTCAACTTTGATTGAGTTTACGCTAGTTTAGTTACTTAAAGTAGAATCTCTCAGTTCGTAGTCAATTAGTTCCTATCTTATGATGGGTTCAGTTCTAGTCAGCTCTATACTTCAATCGGCATTCCACTGTTGTATTTAGTCATTCTAGTCATTCGAACCAAAGACGGCAATCAGTCTAGTCAGCCTAGTCTTAGTTTGAACTTTAGAGTATACATTATATCCATTGGCAGTCAGTCAGCTTCAATAAGATCTCATTGGAAAGGCTCAAGGCAAATGGTTGTCATCTCAGACCAAGCCAAGGCACTTTTCCTCTAGTCAGTAAACTTCTAGTCATTTAGATAAAGTCTAGTCAGCTAACAATCAGTTAACAAAAGGCAATAAACCAAACCAAAGCTTCTTGGTTTACCAAGAATTCAAACGTTCTAGTCTTAAATCTAGTTAGCTTTCAGATAACAAAAGGCAATAGACAAACAAACGCATCTTTATTTACTAAGAATCCAAATGTCAATACTAAGCGTACTATAGAACTTAGTAATCCAAACTCATTTATCTTTTATCAATTTCTATCATTCCTATATCTATCATTTTCTATCTATCAATTTTGGCCAATTTCTATAAATTATCAATATGTATTGTATCAAAATCTCCAATTTCTTATATAACGTTCTCCCTTTACTTAACTTTTACTTCAACTGTCTTCCTTATTGGCAATCATTCCTTTTCATTCTCTATATTTCCAATTCACATCATTCGTACATCTAGTCATTAATATAGGCAGTCCTAGTCCTCTAGTCAACTCATTCATTTCTTTTCATTATTAAGTCATTCGATTCGATTACCTTCACGTTCATTCATACATCACCATCTACTCACTAATTTAGGCATTCCTCTAGTCAACTCTTTTGACGTCTCGTTAATACGAGTTTAATCGCTGTCGTATGCAGTTCTAGTTTAACTTTAGGAACAACATATTTATTTTTGTTTATTTTGCAATTATTTTCTCTTTTCAAAATTTCAAAAACAAAATATCGAAATTCAGGCGAAATTGTGCAGTACTAGTCGTAAGTCAAGCAAACCAAAAACCAAACAAGAAACCAAAAATCTAAGTTAAGCAATGAAGTCCAGTCTCTGAGCTGGAAACCAAAGTCGAGTGTGAGCTCTAGTCATTCTGTAGGACACTAAGTTTTGAGGCAATAACTCAGCATCAGTTAAGTTTAGTTAAGTTTAGTTTAGTTCACTTAGTAGTTAGTTCTTTTGGTTAGGTTAGTTCACAACACAAAGAAAAGAAAGCAAACGGACATTGAACCAGCGTTTCACTACCAGTAAAAGTATTTAAAGAGTACAACTAAGCTATAGACAAGAAAAATCTGTACATATAACACGTCTACTTGGCCAGAGGCAACGACAGAACCCGCGGTTGTGTACTTACAAGTCAACTCTTAGCTCTTAAGCAATATCGAAACCAAATCCGAGCAATATCACAGCGCTATTGTTCCTTAGTCTGTAGAAAACAATGTAATTGGTTGTAACCGCAGAGTACAACGAAAATGGGAAAAATTCGCTCAATCTACAATATAGATCATATACATACATATATATTTATATTTTTACATGTACTAGAGATACGTAATATATCACTGATAAGCATATCTAACTATTAAGTGAGATCTTGTGATACTAAGTGTTAAGCCTAAAGTTTACAACGACTTGTGCTCGACGTTTTTGTCTGCGCGCAGTGCATTTACAATAACGAAACGAGTTGGATTTCTACCATAAATCTGACGAATAATATTATATAGTACATATATTTTTATACGTAATATTTTTATAAACTATTTTGAGAAATTGTACATTTTGGAATAAAAAACATATGAAATAAAATAAAAATTTAAAAAACGGGAATATTTGAGAAAATTCTGGAACTCAATGCGCAGTTTATATACATAGCTATAAAATTGAATATGGGTTGCTAGGCAATCCTGCCCTCTTTAGGGCCAACAACAACTGGTGGGTAATCACTTTATAATTGTGGCGCTAGTAAACACTTCTTATATGAAGTCCTCACCTCCAGCTCGTGCACATGCCTGACAATGGGCTTTCCATTTGATGGAGGGTTGAAGCGAAACCCCCATGGTAACTGAAACGGGAATTGGTTTTCTGTCTATTCACGATGATGAAGGAGGCGTTTCACTATCTCTGAGTCTTGGCAATTTTCTCATCATGTTCAATGACCATTTTTGATGGCTCGTAAAGTAACTGCAACTGATGGGTAAACAAAACCGCAGCAGCAGCAGTGGCAGCAGAGGCAGAGGCAGCGGCAGCGGCAGAGGCAGCAACATTGCTGCAGATGTAATGAAATGCCACTAAAGGACATTGACATGGGCCATCGATCTCCACTAGGCAGCACTTAAAGCAACTAAAACAAATATCCAAACAAACACACTCACACACACGCACATAGACACACACACACTTTCATGCATGAAACTTCAATAGCGGAAGTGGACAGATGCAACTTGCGCCTAAGCACACAATAAGAAGGAAATGCCGCAGCAAGGGGTGCGTTCAGAGCGGGGTTGGCTGCGCTGGGCTGGGCCGGTCCGCGCTGTGGGGGCGGGGGTGGTGCGCTGCTGGACCAAAACGCGTTGAGCACGCCAACTAATGATGCCCCGAACGGAAGTGCGTAAAAAATGTTTAATCAAATACAAATGCATGACAGCACGGAAAACTGACACGAATAATGCACCAGAGAGTCGTGACTATTGGATATCTCTTACAAAACTAATTTAAATGTATATTTGGAAAATTAAAAATATATGTATGATTAAATTTATGGTTCAGATATATCTACATTTGGGATTGTTATAAGAACTTTTCCCAAATATGAGAGAGAGAGAGAGAGTGAGATATTCAATTTTAGTGGGAGATCGAATAAAGTTTAATATATTCATGTTTGAATTTTAGAAGTATTTTTCATAAAGTCTTATGCTAAATTATTATATGGGATTATTAAAATATTTTTTATGGCTTGGAATATTTTCTGTAATTTTGTTGCATTTATAAAATATATTTAAATGCTATTATTCTTATCCATAGAAACCATCAAAAAATGTTCCAATAAAAATATTCATATTATTAAAATGTTATTAGGATGTTGAGCCGCTTCAATTCAATGGAGTTTTTGAATATCTCGGATGCATCATATTCCTCCCTAGTAGCATTTAATAAATTACAGGGTATTATTGTGGCACTGAAAAAAGCCCAACAGCCGTCACTGAACTGTGGGTGGGGCAGCAGCACATCGTGTGCGTGCGCGGCGTGAATCAATTTAAAGCGTCAGAAGAGCCATATACTATTAGTAGATGTCCTGCACGGAGCAAAAGTTCAGTGCGCAGAGCAAGCGAAGGGTGTTGGAATTATGTAAAATCATGCCGAAACAAAAAGGAAAACCTACCCTTACCCTGCAGCAGCGCACTGACAGGGGTGCAGCATCAGCCATCCATCGCCTGGTTATTGAATACTGCAACGCGGGCGTGTCCACAAAAAGTCAGCCAGGGCAGGCGGAGTCATAAAAATGTGTGCCGATTGGGTTTCACAAATAATAAAACGCGGCATGTAAACTGATATCTGGGCCCGTGAAACGTGCATTTGCACCTTGGCACGAGACACAAGGCGCACAACAGGAACATGGGCATGGCCATGGACAGGCACATAAATACCTTTGCTGGCGAGCCCGCATCTGGTGCACGATCGGCCGCATAGCTGCACTGCGATGTGCAACACTTTCTGCGGGCTGTGCCGCGGCAGCTGCTCTCGCAGCTCTTGCTAAGCGGCAGATATCATCATCTAATTATGAGCTCGGGCCTCTCGACCTGCGGCGGTAATTTGGCCACCTTGAGAGGCTGCTCGAGCATTTGTCGCACTTGAGGTCCTTGCGACATGCAGGCGCTCTGTTCGGCCCTGAGTGGCCGTATGTTCGCATCGAATGCAAAGAGTTTAGAGCAGATTGATGAGGCTGATTGGCTCGAGCGATGAGTGGACACTTGAGCAGCCTGCGTGATTACCATCATCGTTATCCTTATGCCGGCTTAGCCGTTACGGTTGTTCGCGAACTAGCGAAAGCTCGTTCGGCTTTTGCGCAGTGTAAATTCGGGCCTTTGCAACTCTGCATGGCCTCGGGCAGCTGCCGTCGAGCAACTCTGCGGCCAGCGAGTTGGCAGGGCTTTTCCTTCGAATAATAACGGTTAAAGGGACTTTTTCTCCGATTGGGACTCTCACTGAATCTCTCGCGCGCTCGTTGAGAACCTCCGCTCGGGCAGGCCGTCGTCGATTTGCCAGCCAAGGAGCAGACAAAATGGAGCCGGAATCCACGCACACCTGACATTCGTGTTGTGGCGACGCTGAAAGTCAGACGTGTTGAGCGCAAGGCAGCTGAATAAAATTCAAACCGAGTGCAAAGTTGAGAACAGTCTAAAAAGTTGCCCGCTGGCCAAGTCGCGTTGAAACGGTAATAGCATGTGAAGCTTCGCACAGCAACGGCGCAGCCTTGTTTACATTCCGATTCGCTGCTGGCAACTCGATAATTGCCTAAAAGTCCAACCAAATCCAAGAACATGACGTGCTGGCAGCATGTGCTGCCTGTGGCGACGACTGAGAGTGGGGGAGGCGAACGTTAAGTGGAGAGAACGGCGAGGGGGGAGAGTGCTGGACGACACCGTCGATGACGCTTGGCGGGGGGCTGCTGTGCGCGCTTTTGCTCTCTCTGGCTGCACTCTCTCATCCCCACTCTGTCTCTCTCTCTCTCTCTCGGGTCTCACTCTCTGGCGGTCGGCGAAAGCTTTGAAAGTCTGCGTACTTATTGATTGCGTGTCCTTTTCTGCTCTCAGTCGCTCTCTGGCTGCCAGTGTGCGTGTGTGTGCATGTGTGTCTGTGTGCGTGCGACTCTCACTTGTTGTTGGCTATAAAGAAATTTAATAACGGTACTTTTCTGAGATTTCCAAAGCTTCTGCCTTTGCGCTTTGCTTTTGACTTTCGCCTGGCATGCGTTTGCGTGCTTTGGATAAATTTTTCACAAATTTTCATTTTCAGTTTTTCTCCCGACTGTTTTAGGGCGGTTCCGCAAGGCAGAGGCTAGCTACTCAGCCAGCATAGAACACAGCTTGGACGCGTCTCCCAGCACACTCTCCACGTATGTGTATCTCTATGAGTGTGCGAGTGTGTATGTGCGTGTGTGTGTGTACGTGCATGTCGGTGTGTGTGCGCGTGTTTGTGGCATTGTATTTGTGCGCGTTTGTGGGTCTGTGTACGAAAATTTGTTGCAAATCAAAAACAAATTCACAAAATACTTAACAACAATAAGAACATCACGCCAACGAATTCCGAGACTGTTTACCAAAAGCGGAAATAAGCCAAAAGGGCAACAGTAAACTTAGATGTGGAGCGCGTGTAAATCGAGAGCCGAACACATGAAAATATTATGACAAAAAAATGTTGTTATTGTGTCGGAGCACATGTGTGTGTGTGTGCTTGTGTGCTCTGGTGTTAGTGTGTGCGCATCTGTTAGACAAGCTTTTTGTGCTGCGTGTATGTGTGTGTGTGTAAAATTCAATAAAATGCGAAAATTGCAATTGCCAAAGGCAATTACAACAAAAACGAAAAAAGAAAAGCCATACAGCAAACACAGGCGCACACAAAGAACACACACACACATACATTGCCATACACATGCAAATGACAGGACACACTGACACACAAACCGTTGAAGGCAGCGCCTTTTTGGTGTGCGCGTAGTTTTGATTTTCTCTGTGGCTCTGTGGCTTATTTTACCCACTGATTTCGCAGCGCCTTTTCTTGCCTCAGTGTTGGTGCTCCGTATATGTGTGTGTGTGTGTGTGTGTCCGTGCGTGAGTGTGTGTCCTTCTGCTGCTTACGTACGCAGACTGACTGACTCGATGCGGCTGCCCCGAATGCCTGCCAGATCCGTCGCACAGCTCTGTGCCTTTCACTGTCCTGGACCCATGAAATGAATGCGTATTCAATGAGCAATGAAATCCGTGACACATTCGCGCTTCAGTCCCTTATTCTGTCCGTCTTTGGTGTTTGTCGCCTCGCCTCGCCTCGCCTCGTGTTGTCTTTCCCTTTCGCATTTTCCATTTAATTTATTTTTTATTACATTGCTCGCCTTTGTTCTCGGCGCTGTGGTCCGATATCCGCTTTGAATAAAGGCGACATTAACACCATAACCTTTGGCATTTATCTCGAATCGTTTTGTCTTCTCGCAACGTTAAATGCTTTTCAAGTGCAAACACACACACACACACGCAGACACGCAGACACATGCACACAGACACAGGCGGGCATGCCACATGTGCGGTTATACTCTCACATTCACATGAACCTGTGTCTCTGCTCTGCGCGTGTGAGTGTGTTTGCATATATCCCTGTATTTTATGAAAGTATTTCACACATTTTGATTTGGTCGCTCGGCTTTGTTTCTGTTCTTGGCATTCGCATTGGCATTTCTGCCATGCACTTTAGCAGTTTTGCAGTGTTCTGCAGCCGGAAGAGGACGACTGCCAGCAGCGCCCTTCTGCCCGCCTAATGTGCTACAAATTGTTTGCGTTTCGCTTTAATGTCTTAACAGGTTTTCAATAATTGGCAGCCGTGTGCTAAATTCCATTGTTTAACGTGCAAAGTGCTCGCGTGCTCGACTCAGACAACGAATATCGCAATATTATCATAGCATTACCAAGCAGAAACAGTGAAGAACCTACCATAACTCTTGTAACTCTGCCAAGTAGTATGCAGCAGCATGCAAGTGTACCTTTTGGAAAGTTAAAATTAAAATAAAAAGAACTACAGACTAACAAATCGAATAACTTGTTGACCCACAAAATTCAATCTTGAGGAGCCGTCGATGAATATCAAGCGTGATTGTTAAAAGGTAAGCGAAAATTTCACATTTATTACCCATAGGTAACGTCGTTTTAGGATAGCTAAGATTTTCTTGTTGTCTTGGCGGTTGCCTTGATTTAAATTACTGTTTTCAGAATTTCGTGCCTTTTTTTTGCATATGGTCTTCCCATCAATTATAAGATTATCCCAGATGCTAGGATTTTTGCTTTTGCCCAAGGCTGTAGCTAATACTGTAGCTAAATAATCGAATAATAATAGTTATTATTATTTTCATTATAATTATTATTATTATTTTTATTATTATTATGGTAATAATAATAATAATAATAATCACAAAGGGGTTTTTGGAGTACCCTATATTATTATAATTAAGACATACCTATAATAAAAACTACAAAATATTAATAATAATTATATAATAATAATAAATATTATAAGCCTAGGATTATTAAAATAATTATAATTAAAGACGAAGGTAATTATATATAAAACAATAAATGTATACATATACCACTGACGTGACTTGGCGAAGAGATCTCTTCATGGAGCAAATTTCCCTGGTGCAGTCACGCCAACCCCTTTCCTCTATGAGTAGCAATATTTTAATTATAAGAGTAATCAACGTACTTGGCTCACTCTCTGCCCCATGTGCAAATTTGTACAGGGCGCACCTAAACTTTGAATTAAAGGCGCAATTATAAAAGCGGCAATATAATACTTACACTTTGCAGGCTCATAGCAATGTTTTGCCATTCAAAACAAGAAAGATAAACGAAACTCAATTTTTTCGATTTATTTTTTATTTTGTGGCGTGGGCGTCATAACAACATATCCATTTACGGATTAAACATACACGAAATTTCATAGCAACTTATCCTTTCTAAACAGCCGCTGGACGCGCCGACACACGCACACGTACACGCACACGCACACGCACACGTACACGCATACATACACTCGCATAGATGGGCTCGAACCCTTTTGATTGAGAAGTGTAACATAATTTTAGGAGCATAGTCGCTGTCGGACGGCTGTAGAGTAAAATATGGTTTGGCATTTTGCGAAAAGTCTATTAATAAAAATAAGCAAAAAATCAGTGCCCAACCCAAAAGAATTAACCCAGCTCAGCATTGAAAGTGCCGAATGCCGAAAAATAAAAAAGCAAACAGAAAAAGCAAGACCAGAAAAAAAGTACAAAATAAAAAGAACGATATAGCAAGAAAAATATGAAGCCAAAAATGTTAAGCAACTAAAGTTCAAGGCATTGGCTCGTCGCGGCTTGCCTCGAGTGCGTTTACTTTAGCAATCAACCGACCTCAAATTCACATACACACAGACAGACACACGCATACGGCCAGGAGGAGATATTGAGGGATTCTCGTTATTTGTATTATAAAAACAACGACTAAAGAGGCCGCAAAGTAGAATAAAGAAAACCCTTTTCTTGTTTTCTCTGTTTGCCGTCAAAACGAATTTGGCACAGAAAAAGCAGTACATTATATATATATATCTCTCTCTCTCTCTCTCTCTCTCTCTGTGTGTGTGTGTGTGTGGTAGACAAATAAAACATTTGGCTTGTTTGCTGTTGGTGTTTTCAATGCTTAGTTTTTCAATTTTGCGAAACGAAATCAAATCCACAAAACATTTACACGCATGCACAACAAAAGACGTGCAAATTTTCACGTCAACAGGCAAGACACACACGCATCTACAGCACACAAGCACAAATGTACATCGACAGCTGCAGATACACACAAATACACACAAACACACACACTATCACGTACTTAGGCAGCTGCCAAAAATGTGTAGCGCACATTTTGGGGCGCTTTCAGCATTATTTGCACCTTGCCATTCCTTTCTCGGTGGACCTTTTGTTGTTTAGCATTCCTCGCTTTCTTTTTGTGCCGTTCGCTCTCTCTCTCTCTCTCTCTCTCACTGCTTGGCTGTTTTGTGTGCTCCGTTTTGGGAGCAGCCTCTCCGTCGCCATGCTGCAACTTCAAAGCTTTGACTCCTTGTTGTTATTTAGTGCCTTGGCGTTGCTTTTTATGCGTTGTCCTGCCACACAAATTTTCTTTCGTATCTCACGGCTGGCGATTGTATCTGCTATCTGTTGTCTCTGAGCGCGCGCCTGAGTGCCAGTGTGTGTGCGTGCGTATTTGTTGTGTATCTTTTGCTGAGTACGTGTGTCTGCCTGCCTGCTGCAGTCTTCAGGCTCTTTTATGATGTGCGCATAAAATATTTGTCATACTCCAAAATCTGCCAGAAGCCCAGTATTGAATATTCTGCGCTGGCCGACCGACCGACCGACTGACTAACTGACTGACTGATGCGACTTACTGTGGCCTTTATTAATGTTCAGCTCGCAATCCTTTTTGCTTTTTTTGGGGAACCACGCCCCAGCTTGCATAACAAACGTATCTATGGCTCCATTCTAAGATATGCATGTGTTTGTTTATCAATATTTGTATGTGTGTTTAAATAGATATATATATATATATAAGTATATATACATATGTATATATGTATATTTTTGTATGTTTTGCATGCTCAGCGCCGCCTAACGAACTGTGCCACTTACACTTTTGACTTTATTGTCAAGTCGCGTCGGCTTTCAATCTCGACTCAATTCGAGTCAGCTCGACTCGGCGTCCTCTCGCCTGCTGCTGCTGCTGCTGCTGCTTCTGCTGATCCTTCCGTGTCAATGTGAAAATATTTGCCTCAATCCGCTTGACTGCATGCACGTTTCGACGTCGTCGTCGACTGCAGGGCAGCCCCAACCTCAGCCATTACCCCACGCCCTTTCGCTGGTGCCCCCATCTCTGGGTCTTCGCCGCGACGCTTTGTTGACTTTTGCCCGGGACGCTTTGACGTCGATTACGCAAAGCCAATAATGAAATGACTTTGGGGTTTGATTGGCAAAACATTGCGGGCTACAAATGCGAACACCACATTGCCTCTGCCACGCCCACTGCCCACAGCGTTGCGCCTCTCGGTGTGCTTGCGCTAAAATTCACGCTCTATTAATGGCGCTGTATGTATGCGTATGTGTGTGTGTGTGTGTAAGAGAGAGGCGAGTGTAGGCGCATTGTCTCTATTATACACTGTCAACATTGGCGCTTGGAGCAACCGCTTTGATTTGCCATTTTAATTAGCAATCAAACAACTAAAAATGCGCGTGCTCTATAAGCCCCTTTTGCTGTTTATTTTTGTGTGTTTTCCGCTTATATGTATATAAAGAATTGTATGTATATATTGATACGTATATATGCTTCGTTTGTCGCTTCGTTCTTTTTTGTGTTTGGCTATTACTTCAGGCCCCGCAGATCCAGAACGAGAACGAGAACGAGGCCCATAAATAAACATTCGAGCACATCGCGTTTTTCTGACAATGTCTTTTTTATTTATGTGCGCGTTTATTTTGCCATAGGTATGGCTGTGTGTTTGTATTTGCTTACATATGCCACATACTCACACACACACACACGGTCACAAACAATACACACACACTCACACACACACAGATGTACACAGAACTCGGTACGCAGAGCACATATCGAGCAGCATATTTGGTATTGTCTTGCCGGGGGGTATTTCACTCGCAGCTTTACTATGAACAACGATTGATTTCATTTTCCTATGAGATATACCTTTTTTTATCTTTTTTTATGCTCTTTCATTTTAATTTATTTTAAAGGGAACGTTAAAGAACGTTTTTCTTCGACATTTTCGCATTTAGCCAACAATTACTTAATGCACTTGTCGCAGATTTCATCTCATTTTCAAATAAAATAAATATTGTTTGTGGCACTCCTGGAGAGCATTTGGATTTTAATTAAAAGTGCCGTAGCGTCAATTTTTTCAATGTACTGAATTTTTTCTTTCGATTTACTTATGTGGCTTTTCGTCACCCAGATTAAAGATAAACAGGCCAACCAGAGCACAATTTCGTGAATAATTCCAATAGCTGAACACATGAGTTGACATCAAAATAAATTGCAAATCAAATCAAATGATTTTTGAATGATCGATTTTGGCGCTCAAAATGTGAATTGAAGTCGTCGGCAACTTAATTTATTTTTATTACCTCAAACGGCATAATCACTTTGATTCGAAATTTAAAAATACTTTTTATGAAATTTGACTTATTTTATTGCATTATATTTAATTTTACTCTTATTTAATTATTTTGTGACTAAATTAATTTTCTTTGGTCATTTCTTATATAACGGTTTTAATTTGAG
The DNA here is from genome assembly GCF_001654015.2 of Drosophila navojoa. Next base: position 176,519 of record NW_022045891.1, read on the forward strand.
AAGAGTTTTTAAAAAATATTTTTCTGCATACAAGTTTTCAGAGCTTAAGTATGTGTGTATCCATTTATTCAGCAAGTCCTTTGATGATAATAGCAAGCACATATAGAAATTTTAGATGTAGTTTGTACGACCTTAAATATACCTTTTTTTGCAGAAAATTAAATTATATAGATATTTTTTGTTAGCTTCGTATTTAAATTTTTTATATTAAAGTAAAATATAATCAACAACCGAGCTTATCTCGGTATAGCTTTAACGATTCCAATATTAAATTTCAAGTAGCACTTCAAACTTAAGAAAGAGCTAAGGCTGCTGCTATATACTAACTCAATTTCGCCTAACTAACCTTGTTCCGATATTCTCTGTCAGTTAACAGATATCTGAGCTGCTCGTACGCAATAATGGCGCCTGTCTGCGTCTCCGACACGTTGGCCATTTGTGGGTCTTGCTGCTGCTTTGGTTGGCACTGTGATGCGATTTCGATATCGAATGTTTACATAACGCCCTGGCACAAAATCCAATTGCTGAATGGCTCAACATGCCTGTGTGTGTGTGCGTCCGTCTGTCGTTCGTCTGTCTGCCACTCTGTCTGTCCCTGTATCTGTCTGTGTGTGTGTGTGTCTGTTATCTGTGTGCCATATTTAGTTACCTATATGATTTCACATCGCATGAATTTTATATGAATAAATCGCAATTGGCTTGCACACAACTCGCAACGAGTCGCAAAAAAGAGCAAAGAGCTCGCGCACTTGCAATTTTTGCCGTCTGCTCTATATGTGCTTTTTTCTATATAAATAACATTTATTTGGCTCATTTGGCGGTTTATGGCCAACAAGGCGTCGTTCGTGCTGGCACCCCTCGCCCCGCTCAGTCCTCGTGCCTTTCGAACTGGCCCAGCCCATAGATTCATGTTTATTTTTAAAGGCTTTGGCGCTTGTCCGCTTATCGTAATTACAATCTCATGTGAAGCGATGTTTCGCGATGCTGTTGCACAACTTTGTGGCCATATAAATTTAAAGGGGAGGCCAGGCGGGCCATACGATATATCTATCTATATCCAGAATATGCAAAGTGTACAATGCTCATTCTGGGGCCTGCTATAACTATGGCTATTCATTCCACAGTGCAGGCAGCCAAATAAGACATCATTTGAATGCGGTCCACTATCCACTTTTTGGGGTAAGTCATTGGTCAAACGCTTTGGGAATAATAAATAAGTGTGCTCAAGCCCTAGAGTGTGTGTGTGTGTGTGTGCTGGCCAAAATATGCATGTTGTCCAGGCCATTTCATAGTTCATTTGTATAGAGAGGTCCATAGCCAGTGCCAGTGACCAGAGTCCGGCAGCCAGTCAACCAAGCGTGGCACAGTTTCAGTTACGGTTTCAGGTTTTTGGGGCCCAGCTTGTTAGGCCTTAGTGCTTTTGTCGATGAAGTGTGACGTTTATTAAACTCAATTTAAAAGAATGGCGACTCATTTATTTTATTACTGCCTGTCAGTTTTGCCCGGCCGGCTAAAGTTACCAGGAGACGAACCAATCACAATCCCTCCCAGAGAGAAAGAAGAAGAGAAAGAGAAAACACAAATGTTAATAGTGTGGCACACTTGCGTGTCTGTGTGTTTGTGTTTGGGTTTTCCTTTGCGTTTGCGTTTGTATTTGTGTTTGTGTTTCTGTTTCTGTTTGTGTGAGGCATAACAACAACCAATTTGTTATTGATATTGACAGTTGCAAATAAATGAGCAATTTGCTGGCCTGTTCTTTTCCATGGTCTTTGTGCGAAATTTAGCCGCCCCCAGCGCTGGCCAACTGAATGAATACTGAAGTTCGTGTGCCGCCCGAGCATGGGAGATGCGGGCCCAAAGTGCACTAGAAACTCTAGAGCTGCGCTGCCCTCCGAAATGAGTCCACGAAGCTCGGCAATGGCGTGTGCAATTGCTGCTAAATTTAATTTTGCGGATAGTTTATATGGGACACAAGTCTCCTTAGTATTTGCGCAAGGCTGAATAGTACTATAGATGCCATTTAAATTTCCTCATTGACTCTACATAATTTACTTTACTCATTATACACTGATCCCATTTAAAATGGGAAAGCGGGGTAATCCCCGGGGTAAATCCAGATATGTCAAAGTATATACATATACTTCTGATCAACGCGACGTGCTGTATCAGTATCCGTCAATCTATCTGTGCGTCGGTGCGTCTGTGTGAGCTCATCGATATCAGAACCCATTTAAGCTAGAAAGTTGAAATTTTTTCTAAATATATGCAGCAACTGCGCAGTATGTGTGTGCGCATGCGACTAAGATCAGGTAAGGGAAATCATTAGAATGGATGTGGATACATACGGTTTGTTTGATTTTTCATAAAGATCTCCTTCCGCATGAAAATATCTAGGATATTCATTTGCATTTCAATTACAAGAAAAAACAAAGATAAATTGTCATTTTGAATATTGAAGTATAGAAACAGTACTTTCGGAAAAGGTTTGTTGGCCTCCGCTTGGCATAATATATGTTTTATCATGAAATATGAAGAACATAAGTGTATACAAAATGTGTATTAGGCAATAAGAGTAGATTAGCTTTCTAAGGTATTCTAAGCTATAGGGTGAAACTATAATAGAACTAGATATTTGAAATGTTTAAGGTCGAGCTGCGGTCCAGTAGAACGGTGACTAGCAAAGGTTTAGGATGATTGCTATTAAAGTGATAATTTATTTTCACAAAGTACTTTTTAGTCAGCTCTAGGATGCTGTCTGCAATAGCTGGCACCTTGAAGTCTTGATCCATTCGAAGCATTACACATTTATTTCATTTCATTTCGCTTTAATAATTCGCTTACTGAAGCAGATTTACTTTTAGCCTCTCTAATTCCGTGTGACGCTAAGCGGCATGGCTTTCAATTTGAGCTACTAATATTAATGGTTCTTAAGTTGTCAAGCAACCGCTATACACACATTCGCTCCATTTGCTTGGCCTGCTAAACGAGCGAGCCATAATTTGTTGTTGTTGTTGTCGTTATTTTTGTATTTTTTTGTTGTGTCTCTTTGGACTTGTTTTTTCGACAACATCTCGAATTGACAAATGCGCATAAGTAAGCAACACTTTTTCCCGCTTCTCAGTTAAGCAGCCAACACTTTTTCTCCCGTCGTCATTACAGCCCGGCAAAGTATGCTGCACTTTTTTGTGCATCTCGCGTAATTTGATAGATGAGCCATGGCGGCCATTATGCAACTGTGTAGCTAAGAGCGTGTGTGTGTGTGAGGGTGTGTGTGTGCTTGACATAACTCACATTGCAGTTTATTTACCGAATGTAAAAAACAGTGCAGCAACAAAAGCAAACACGCAGCAAAGCATCAGCAAACAGCAAACGTAGAAGGAGACGCTGGAGTACGCCTGGCAGTGACAGCATCAGCGTGTGTAACAATTTTTCAACAGTGCTACACATAAGTCTGTCTACCAGCTGCTATAATGTGTTTCCTGTTTGTGCTCAACGCTCAAAAAGCGGATATGAGCGCCCCTTTCCCCATCGGAAATGTGTTTCAATGCGCGTTCACTTGCTTTCTATTCTTTCTCCCGGCTCTCCTGCACCCCGCCCACTCCACTCACTGCCCACTCTGCCTGCTTGTATTCTGCCAGCTTTCTTTTTTAGTAACTATTTGAAGAGGTTGCACCGCTGGTCACACACACACACATACACACACATACACACACACACACACACACGCACACACACATACGTGCACACACTCTTGACTAGCTTGTGGACCTGACCAGGCTCTGCACTCCCGCCACTCCCCGCCTGATGTTATCTTTGCGGGCAGCCAAGATCGAGCATTAGGAGAAGAAGGGACCGCACAGAGCGCTGGTTGTTTCTTTAATTTTTGCTGCCAAGCATATTGCCACGGTATAGTATGGTGTGGCCGTGTCATTGCCAGTGGAAGAGACCCCCACGCTTCCGCTCCCCCACGTATGCCCCCCTTTCCATTCACTGCAGCGGCGCCCATTGCACAAAAATTGAAAAATACGCGCGATAAAACGCTTGACATGCCACGTAATGCGTTGCAAATATATTGCCAAAGTTTTTGCTGCTTTATTGTTGTTGTTGCTGCTGTTGCTGTTGTTGTTGTTGTTGTTTTTATTGCTGTTGCTGCTGTTGTGACAGCACAGCGTGCAGCGCGGAAAGCGTAGCGCCAGAGACAGCAAGCGGGTTTTCGCTGCTGGCGGGAGGAGCAAAGTTTTTAGCTCGGCCCCGTTATTATTCATTATTGAACTGCCAGTTGGGGCTGACATACGCCAAATGCCATCGAGAACCGGTCGAACAACAACAGCCACAGCCACGGCCAACAGCCAACAGGCAACAGCAACAACAACAACAACAACCATGGCTAACAAATGGCTAAAACGGCACTGCATTGATTTTGAGCTCATTTAATTTTTAAGCGCAAGGCTAAAACTAATTTCATATCATTTGGCATTGAGCGGGGGCCATCCAGTGGTCAGGAACTTTGGCCCGCTGTGGCTTCTGCAACTTGGCCGTTAGACAAATGAATGTCCTTAACAGAACGACGTCTGGGTTATTCGGAGTGCATAAAAGAGAACAGCTCGACGATTAGTCACAAATCGATAAGTATATTTTATAAACTCGTAGCATGTATATCAATGCCAGCAGTTTATCAATCTAATGCTCGTCCATTCGTCACTATTAAAAATAATTTCCATCAATTTCCTGCGAACAAGAAAATAATAGCGCAAATCAAACAAATTAATTGCGTAATGTTGCAGCTTATCCAACAATTTCATATTAATATTTTTAAGCTGTAAGTAAAAACAGACACGCATCGAGCTTAGTTTAATCTTTCCGTTTTATTATTATTCTATTATTATTATTACTATTAATCAATTTCTCTGTACATTCCACATTGCACAGATATTGTATAAGCTTAGTTATTTTATTGAAAATTCAGTCAAACAGACTAAAATCAAATATGGATTTATTGAGAGGCGACTTTTCTTCTATTTTCTGTTTATTGAATCTATTTATTTGATGGCTTAACCTAAAGCTTGTTAAGCATTTGGCTTTGTCGTCATTTAGCAAGGGTTGAGATAATTTTTCAAATATTTAATTGTGGCTTCATAAGAGCAAATTTGTTGACGTGAATAAACTAAAAGTGCGGATTAGTAACATTGTCAGAGAAAGAACAATAGAGAGAGAGAGAGAGAGAGAGAGAGAGAGAGAGAGAGAGAGAGAGAGAGAGAGAGTGAGAGAGAGAGAGAGAGAGTGAGAGAGAGAGAGAGAGAGAGGGGCAGGAGTGTAACCCTATACCATATGGCATGGAACTGAAGGGGTTCATTGTCAGTTGATTGGTTAACTAATTCGCAGCATTCCTTGCAGTTGTGCAGTGCACCGCTGCGGCCATAAATATGCGAGTTGTGGCATTTGAAATTTTTGTGTGGCCTTCTCTCGGTGGGCTGGCTCTGGGTCTGCTTCTGGTTCTGCTTCTGCTTCTGGCTTAGCCCACATTTAGTGGGGCTGTTGGCTTTGGTTGCTTTATCGTTTTATGGTTTTATCGCTTTTGGCGTTGGCTTTGACGTCACCTTAATTAATGGGTTAATGCGACGCTGGCAGCGCAGCCGGCAGCGCTGGTAATTAAGCGACTTTGTCGTTGGCCTTCTGTGGCAAATGAATTATGCGTCTGCTGGGTGCGACAACAACTAACAACTACTTGGGAGAAACTAATTTGGATGCGGCATTGATTTAATATTTGCTTTTTAATTAAAATTTTGTAATGCCTCTAGCTGCGCGCACACAACGAGGGAATGCCCACATTAATTATATATTGAAAAACAGTGTGCGTGCGCGGAATCTATGCTCAATTAGACACAATCGCTTGAAAAGCGTCAAACGTTGCGTATACGCAATGTGGCAGCGCCTTGATGACGCGTGAGATACGACAGCATCAGCAGCAAAGGAGACAAGCGACAGCGAACAAGGACAGCAGCAGCAGCAGTGTCCGCATTATAAGCGGAACGATGACAATGGAGATAGCAATGAAGATGGATATGGGGGTGCAGCTGGGGATGGGGGCCGGCTGCTGGCCTGTGTCTCTTCATTTACGTAATGTAAGCAATTTGTGAAAATTGCTGGCTTGGCCGGCAATTTCACAGATTAAACTGCAGCAAAGTGCAATTGGGCGCAAATTTGTGTGCGGTCCTGCAGCAAAGTTTGCGCTTAAAAAGGAGTAGATTAAGATAATGAAGCTCCAGCTTAGAGCCGGCTGAATGCTCGACTGCGAAACTAGCAGAACAGCAGAATAGCTGAATGGCTGACTGAGTGACTGGCTGACTGGCCGACTGCCTCGCTGGCAGCTACTCCATCACTTGCAAATTAAAATTAAGATGAATTATGAAGCGTCTCAAGATGCTGTCACAGGGCAGGAGACAGACTATCAACTCCCAGTTGAGCTGCGAATCGCTGTGAGCGTAAATTCAAAATTGATGTGAATTCCATAAATCAGTATCAGGCAGCGCAATGATCAATGACTTTGGCTGGATTGAAGGCACGTATCGACTCGCATTCTGATGCTTTATGACGTCAACGTGCAAGAGTCACAGACACAAAGTGTTAAGCCAACAGCCAACAGGCAACAGCCAACAGCTTCATCATTGTGCCAAGTGCCGGGCGGCGGGGGACGGCTTTGGGGCGGGGGAGACAGTGTCAGGGCTTCTGAATGGGTTACGTTGCGCCGTTGCCGTAGCCGTTGCCGTTGCCGGAATGAAGCTATGAGTTGCCTCTTCGTGGCATTTGCGGCATGGCAGGCATTACAAACAATGTGAAAGGACGGAAGGAAGAAAAAATTATGCCACGCCCCGCCAAGGAGGGTCATCAATGCTCCAAAGTAGCCGCTTTAAGCTTTAAGCATTGATTTATAAGACTCAGCGCGCAGACAATCCGTAATCCGTTCTTGGCAAGCCAACTCGTGCAACTTGGCACAAACTATTCCCAGCTAAGAAGTGCAATAAAAATGTGAGCCCATGACAAAAAACGATGGGAAAAGCAGAGGAGAGAATTGCAAACCAAAAGGGGCAGATACAGTCAATGTTGCCGCTGCACCGACGGCCAAACTGGCTGCCGAGCCGAGCCGCGCTGAGGGCGGGCGGGCCGGCGGAGTGCCGGCTAAACGGGGCCGACCATTTGCCCGACATTGCACACTATTAGTTGCAGCTGCCAAAAGTGATGAATGTGTGAAATGTAAACTTTGTTACGGAGAAATAACAGCGCCAAAAGCTGAGCGCCAATTGCAAGGAAAACCCAGAAAAAAATAATAAAAAGAAAAAGAAAAATGGACAAAAAAGGCAGCTAAAGCTCGGCCAAAGACGGGTAAAGTAACGTGAAATGAAACCAAGCGACAGCCGCCTGTCGAAAATTGCAATTCTCATTTTTTTTTCGCTTCTTCTTCTCTCTTTATATTTCTGTTGCGGCCGCAGCAGCGAAAATCCAATTAAAGCTGCTGTCATTGTGTGGGCGGGGCAGCGCGCCAGATGGGCCAAAGGCAACGGCATGGGCGTGCGGACATCCGCAGTCACAGTCGCAGTCGCAGTCGCAGTCGCAGTCGCAGTGGGTGTAAGATGGCGCTGATTGAATGTCAGACAAGACGACGTACACATGTGTCATAAAGCGGAGATTGTTTAGCGCAGCTCTCCGCCCATCGCCGCTCCTTCCCGCTGAAGGCGCCGTAAGACTGTCGACTTGCGCTTTAAACCATTTAAATTCCCCCATATATATCATCAGAATAATGGGTCAATCAGTTGATGCTGATTGAAACTACATGTAAACGGAGCCACGAACATAAATATGTATATCAGCCCAACTCTAATAGAGATGAGCATATATGGCTATAAAGGAACGCCCATTAATGAAACGGCAATAAAACATACATATACATGGCTAATAAAACAGAGTTTTTTAATGCCTTGAAACTTCTGCTTGATTTATGCCAGATAGTTTCTGCACTGAAATAAATATAAAACGGGCCTAATTAGCTCTTGGGCTTGAGGAGCATCGACTGGTGGAGCACATGCAGAACCGATTGGCCCAGTTAGTTTTCGGCTCATTAACTTTTTCATTAAAAATTAATTAAAGTCGCAAGTTAATTAGGTCTAAGCGTATTTATCATTTTTAGCGCAAGTTTTACATTGCTTGCTCTGACAGGCAACCAACGAAGCCACCAACCCGCCATTGAGCAGCGAACCAACAAACTAACGGTATGCCAAAAACTTTTGCGTGCCATGCCCACGAATCCGCTACCAGGCCCAGCTCCACCCGGCGCCTCCCCAGTGCAACGAGTCGACCGCCCGCCCTAGCGCCCTCCCGCTCGCCTCTGTCGTCTTGCGCAGCGAAGTGTCATTAGTCTGGCAAGCATTTTGGAATAAATTAGTTGGTCGCGCGGAGGGGAAGAGGGGCCTGAACATTTTTGTGGCATCGCCTTTAGCCTTTCAGCATGTAATTATTGATGAATGATCTGCCTGCTGTTTAATGCTGGCGCGTGCCTTCAACTGCAGCGCCTCGCACCCAGCGAGGAGGAGCCGCAGCCTTTGATGTTTGGCCACCCAGCAGTGCAAACAATGGCGGTAAAGCCAAGCATAGCCAAACAGCCATCAAGTCAAGTTGATAGAGCGCCAACAGAGGCCTCTGAGCCAACAACAAAAGCTCTGCTAATATTGTAATAATAAACAATGGGCCAAGTGCTTTAATCGCTTTTGCTGATTATATTGCAGGCTAAGTGCTTGAAGAGCTCTGCTCAAAGAGCAAGCCACACGATAGCCACACTGAAAGCAGCACTTGCTCTAGCAGCACGAGCAGCAGCACCGTCATCAGCTACAGCAACAGCAACAGCAACAGCTGAAGGGAATCCGAACAGAAGGCTTAATCTGATAAGCAATACTTACATATATCCCGTGACTAAGCACAAAGGTGCACGGCTCTGTGTGCGGGGCACTTCAACTATCGTGATGGGACAAACTGTTCGCTGAGTAAAATGAGGTGAAAAATGTTTTATTTAGCTAAGAGTAAAGCTGCAAAGCCAAAGGCATTCCGTGAGATGTGCGATATTGATGGGTTGGCTGAGCAGGAGATTGAAACCGTGAGATAGAAGATCTTCCCTCATGTAAAAAATCAATAAATTACTGATGATGGCAGTAATATGCGAGAATACACTGAAGATAATCCTATGGGTAGGAAAACTGGTCCGAAACTACTAATAAAGCAACAACTAACTAGGATAATCATTCGGCAATATACGTAATTGGCGGCGATGATTATGATTAGAGTTTTAGTCTTTTTATACAATTTCTATGTTTTTATTTAACGATTTTTCTGTTAGCACTACTCGTAAATTAGATTTACGTTTCAGAGTATAATAAGAGATCAAAGATAAACATAGATTCACTTAAACATATACATACGTGTGACGAGGTAAACTTAATTTCTTGAAAGTAAATAGAGACAACTAGATGGGATAGTAAATCATCAAAATCTTATATTATCATACATAACTGTTTTGGGTGCAAAGGACTCAGACTCGTCCTCTCAATTTTTCCTGCCAGCCCATTAAATCTGTGCATGAGTGGCAGCCTTACAAAATAATTTAAAGAGAAATTTAATTCGCTTTAAATTATTTATCAATATTCCGAGTACAAAACTAGCAATTATTATACCTTTCTAAAGTAAATTTCCAATTGGCTAGATCTGATCTACTGTCGATCACGAACTATACAAGAATATAATAAGAATCTATCTACATTGCAGAGCCTATCACGCCTCTTGTTGTCTTTTGCATAAATTTTTTATAAATAGAGAGGGAACCTTTGATACCAATATCTATATTAATAAATACAGGATATGAGCCGAAATGAAAGCTTCGAGCGGAAAAAGATTTGGCTCACCAGGGCTGGAAGAATTGCAAACATAAGTAAATCCCATATGAATAAATCTGTGGAGCATAAGCACAATTTCAGCTAAGACGCTTTGTCAAGAGTCTGAACTGAATTTTAGCCGCAACCGCATGATCCCATAAATGTATTTAAGCTTGCTACTCGGTCAGGCGACATAATCCTGCTCAGCCTTGAGATTTTACTCAACTCGACTGTTCACATCCAATAATAGCTGGTGCAGCACTGCCTGATGCTTTTTCCATGCTCGGTCCGGCTTTAAAGCTTTCAATTCATAAATGTGAAATCGCACGAAAAAGAAATTGCCTGCTTATGAGCGTCATAAAATGACACTCGCAACAGCAGGAGCAATGGCAACAGCAGGAGTAAGAGCAGCAGCAGCAGCAGCAGCAGCAACAAAAACAACAACAACTACGATAGCAGCTGCTGTTGTCGCTTTCGACAAGCAACGATGACGCCATTGAAAAGCTTAAACGCTCATTACACTGGCAGGCATTAAATTAATTGGAAGCTGCGCAGTTCTAACTGCAAACTATGTACCCAAAAGAGGCAGCGAGCTGCACAGTTGGCCATAACAAGCGGCTGGGGAGTGGGCCAGCGGGGGACAGTTGCTGTGCGGGTTGCTTGCGTTGAGGCAGCTAAAGCAAAAACGTTACAAAAGGCCAAAAGTTTGATGGCAACTTTTGTAACTCGGGCCAAAAGCACTCGAGTTGCATTCATTGCTAATTTGGCTTTAATTGCATAAATGTTGCGCTTTTTGTACACGAATTTTTATGAAAAGGGCGAGTGTAAGAAGCCCAACAGCAACAGCAACAGCAACAGCAGCAGCAGCAACAACAACAAAATGGACAGCAACAACAATGAGAACAAAAACAAACGCTGAGCCAAAATAACCATAAATTTAGCTGGCCAAATTCATAAAACTTAGTGAGCAATACTCTAACAATTTATATACGAAGATAGGCTGGATGTTTTGTGAAGTTGTTAGCCAAGTGCACTTTAAATTGCAATTTTGCCGAGAGGTGCGCGCTGCGGGTGCCAGAGGGGAATGCTGGCCAGATAAGGGACCGAAGGTCCGAGAAGGCAGCAAAGCAGATGCAAATGCAAATTCTTGGGCCAACAAACAAGCTCGTTTGCTTCTTATCAAGCAGCCCACCTGAATGGGGCAGACAAACTGATGCACTGAATCATGGACTGACTGATTGACCAACTGGCTGGCGGGCGAACTGCTCAAAAGAGCCGGGGCGCCGCCCATGGGCTAGTTGAAGTATTGCACAAATATTTGAAAATGCACAAAAATTTCCTACTTAAATAAGTGAAAAAGTTGATCCATCATGAGAGCAGCTGGCAAACTGAATTTAATGAATGTTGGCTACAAAATTTGCATATTTAAAAAAATAAAAATAAATGAAAATAAAAAAGTCCGTTTTGGTAAAAGATGAAAAAAATTGCCACTTTTCAGTTCGCCTTTCATGTGTCCCTTATTGCCGCTACATACATAAATGGATTGCCTGCATGCTGTGCAAGTTTACAGAGCTCCAAGCCCCCTTTTCATATAATTTATATGCTTCGTATATAGAAATTAAATTGTTTTATTCTACATATTTCATCTTCTTGAGTTTTTTATTTTATATTTTTAGTTATTTTTTGCTAGTTTTATGTTTAAATCATGAAAGTTTTTATTTGCTGGGGTAGCTCTTAAGCATTAAGTGCAAAAACTTTTAATACTCTATAAGGATAAAAGTGCATAGTGCTATGAAGGAGGAGCGTATGCACAAATATTGGAGAGGCATACGTTAAGGAAATTTAATTTTTGAAATGAGTGTTCTCTATATTTTGATGACATTGAGGTATTAGAAGAATATTCAATATATATAATAATATAAGATATTAACACCACTCATTTTTTAAGAATAACAATGAACTTTTACTGAAACTAATCGATGGGCTGCCTTTTTTTTATCGTATTTTCCTTTTTAACAATTATCCGAAGGATATTTTTGCGTCGAGCACCTTTCGCATTTTCCATTATATTATTTACTTTCCACTTTTTTGTTCTTACGGGACTGCTAAAGGTGCGTTGAAAAACTTATTGACATAACTGTCATTACCTGTCCAAGAACAACAAAAATAATAACAACAACAACAACAGCAGCAACAATAGTGTTGCTAAAGGTAGAATCCGCACTTAAACTTGCATTGGGCCAGGCAAAGGAAGGGTGCACATCGGCGTGGGGATTTAAGTTAAGCGGCCAACGAAAAGTGTATTCAAATATGCACAGCAGCGACAGCAGCAGCATCAGCAACATCAGCAGCAGCGGCAACAACAATAGCAATAAAAACAACTTGAAACAGGTGTACATGAAACGACATCATTGTCTCTGTCCCAATCCATGCGCCCCACCAATCTCTGGTCCAATCTCTAGTCCCCGCCTGGCTGAGTTTTTGGCACGCTTTTTGTTGGTGTTTTTGCACGAAAAATGTTTGCAAGTGGCAAAGAAATTTTTAATGCGATAAAACTTTAATAAAGGCTCACTCTATATGTTGGAATGTGCTACCTTCCAGTGTATCCCAGAGTGTGTGTGTGTGTGTATGAGTCTGTCTATGTATGCGGGTGTGGCCTAAAGTAGTTATGAATACAACAGTTAGCCCAGGCAGAGTCGCAGGCACGAACGCACTTAAAAATGTATGTAATTGTGCAAAAGTGTTGCAGAGAAAGGCCCGAGTAGGCGGCGGGCTGTGTGCGGTGTGCGAAGGGTGGAGTGTGGTGGGCGGGTGGATGTCGAGGCAAAGGGTGCGCAAATGTAAATGGCAGCAAAAGTTGCGTATATTGTATCTGTGGAGGGGCGTGAGGCGGTGCTGGTACGCAGTTAACTCGTAAGTAACAGAAGTAGTTATAGAAATGACAGACATGCACGCTGCAGCAACTGCAGCTGCTCCAGGAGGAGCCAGAAACAACATCAAGGAGCGCACAGAACAGAGCACCAGCAGCACATCCAGGCAAACACACTTACGCACACAGAGAGCGACGTAGATAAAGACGTAGACAACGACGTGTCTCAGCGTTGACAAGCTGTGGATGAAGATGCTTGGCTGGGCTTGGCTCACTGCGGTGACCAAGACGAGGGTTTTGTAATGAAGCTGGAGACGGACGCGAAGGTGTGCTAACGAGCAGGCGACGCCACTTAAATGACAGCTGGGAGAATACAGATTTCGTTTTGGAAACAGAGCCCAAGTTGGAGTCGGAGTCAGAGACTGACTGACTGACTGACTGACTGACTGGATGACTGACTGTTTGACAGACAGATACGCAGCTGCCTGGCCACGTAAATCGTTTTGAAATGCAAGGTGAGGATTAGAGAAATGTGTTGAAGAAATTACGGAGAAATGAAAGTTAGTCTAGCACAGAGAGAGGGACAACAAAAGGAAATTGCTGCATCTGATTATAGAATGCGAGCTGAGCTCTTAGGAAACCCATTTGGGGACAACAAAAGCTAAAACAAATGTTGGGAGATAATACACATTGAAGGAGCACGCAGACTGCAGGAGTGAGAAATTACATGATTTAATAAATACATACATTCGCCAGGGTGGAATGGAATACATACATATGTACATATGTATATACTCAGATTATTAAATCGGATTTCATTACTGATTAGACATAATACAGGTATATTTTAGCAAGAAAAATGACTATTTTTGAAACAATACTTGCCTAGACATTTCCCAATAACACAGCTGTTGTATATTGTATTTTTAATTCAATATGTATGTATGTATATTAAAAGAATAATATCGAATAACATTTACATGGCAGAGGATAGCTCGGCTATCGTACTAACATTACATCACTATATTGCTAACAGTGCCATACCTAGCTTTAACAGTCCTGTTGCTAGACATTTGTCTCTCTCTAACACACGAAATGATGCATTTTTTCTGTAATTTTTTTGTTGAAATGAATATAAAATTTGAAACAGGCGCCTATTGTTGTTAAACCTGACCACTTAAGTTAACGGCTTACCCATAAATCGTATATGTTGATTCAATTTTGTTTTGCTTTTGCTGTATGTCTAATTAATTTGGCCACATTAATATTTACTGGACCCGCTGCAAATTTATGTCCGTGGGCTAATTATGCCAAGGGCTGTACCGTTGAGCGCACACCAGCAGCCACACACTCTCACACACACACATACACAGAGTCAGACACACGCGTGCATTGTTGCCTTCAGCATTTCCGCTTCATTTAAATTAAAAGCCTATTTAAATGTTAAATGCAAAAAAAGTGGCTTTTAATTTCATATTAAATTGTATAAGCAATTACCCAACGTAAATGCAATAAACATGGCGAATTTATTTTAATTTTCATACAAGCGTCCGGCTTGGCCGGCCAAAAGGCGCCATTGCGCCCAGTCAGCAGCGACAACGGCATCAGCAGCAACAGCAACATCAGCAATATCAACAACAATAACAATAACAAGTGCAGCGCAGCTGTCAGCGTGGCTGGTGCCGCTATAGTTAATGCTCAAAGCCTTTTACAAAATTAAAGTCCGAATTGGATGGCGAGCTAAATAGGTGGCCGTCGGGTGTCAGTTGCAACTGCAACGCAGCCTGCAATTGGCAATGGACTGCAAGTGTTTGCTATCAAATTAATTGGCACTAAAATTAGCACGAACTTCTGCTGCTGTTGGTGTTACTGCTCTCAGTGGAGGTGCTGCTGCTGCTGCTGGTGGTGCTGGTGGCGGTGCTGCTGTTGGCAACGGTTGCTGCTTTGGCTGATTTAGTTGCCACTTTTCTGCACACTCTTATCCACTTGGATCCAAGTGTCGGCCGCCTGCTGCGTTTTTCCATTTGCACTAAGTACACGGATTTTGCATTAATGCAACAGCAGGAGGAGCAGCAGGAGGAACAGGAGGAGCAACAGCAGCAGCTCCCGCAGTCCTCGGCGAAAGGAGACACTGCGCACTCACATGAATCATTCATTGATTTAATTACAATGATTGCCAAGCGCAGCGAATCGGGCAGGTGCTCGGCAGTCCCTGCGCCAGTTGCCACCTCTATCAAGTGTTTAATTAAAAGTGCTAATGCAAAATAAATAAGCGGAATAGCTGACAGGAAAAATCAATTTGTGCTAATAAGCACAGCCCTTCCGCTGCACAGTCAAGTTTCAAATTTATGCTCCACTCAGCAAAAGCAAAGTAGTTCTTTATCATTCATTTTTTCCTGAAGGTTCCACCGAAGTAAGGGTAAATATAAATTGAAATATTTCTGCAATGAACCAGTCCCTATTGATTGCATTGGAATTTTGACTATGGGGAATTTGTAGAATGTGTAGGATATTAAATCAAATGAACATTTCATTGAAAGCCACTAATTAACACAGAAATTATGATGCGAAAAGTTTGGTCAGTTGCCCAGGCAACGCCAAGCATAAGAATTTATAGTGTATATTTAAAAAGTAATACAAAAGTTAAACAAACGTTGTCTACATTAATTGCTTTTTTTTTTAATATTGATTTAATATTACTATTACATCTTATTGTTATATTATTGTTAGTGTTACACTACTCATATTGGGAAAGCTTTCGTTCTAATCGTCAATGGTATCGTTTCATTTCGTTCATCTTAATTCTCTCTGGCCATTCAATGCAAACCCTTTCACAAATGGCAATCACTGGGTCCACATTCCCAGCAGCCAGAGTGCTTGCTGATCAGCCAAGTGCTTAAAAGTCCATGCATATCTGGACAGGTGCAGCAGCAGCCGGCTGTCTTTACAAACAGAAATAGAATCTCAATCCGAATCCCGACAACCCTTGAGCCCTTCAGCCCTTCAGCTCGGCAGCAGCAATGGCATTTGCTTTTCACACACAGTGCCGACACCTTTTCGAATCGTAACCACTCAATGCAATGCATACAATAATATTTTTTTCTAATTTCGTGCAGTTCAACTTTGTGTGTCTGGCCCTTTCCTTGTCTGTCTGTGTGCGTGTGTGTGCTTGTCTAGCTGTGTGTAATGCTCTTTAATAGCATTAGTCGTGTTGCAAAAGGTTTAAGCCATTGCCCATGCGCTTCTTTTTGCACATTTGCTTGTTCTGCAGTGTCTTCGCTGCGCTTTCATGCCACTTTGATTTTACTTTGTGCATTTACCACGGACGTTTAATAGCTGAAAGGTAAATTGCACACAGTTTTCCTTCTTGCCATAGCAACAGCAATAGCAACAGCCATTGCACCGACATCAACAACAGCAACAACAGCTGCAGCAGCAGCAACCATTGCTATAAGGAAAGCAGCAACACTTCCGCTGCCATATCGTTGCTCGTTGCTCGTTGCTCGTTGCTTTGCTTTCGACAATGTTGTTGCTGCCGTTGTGGTTGATGTCGGCTAGCACGGAAATCATTTGATTTGCAATGTTCGTGCGCTGGAAGGCGATCAAAGCATTTTGCCAAAGCTGCGACCCAGACAACCAATGCAGCCAAAATATCAAAAATGCATTTGCTAGCATTTCAAACGATTTGTCAACTCCAAAAGGTCGACAATTGCCAAAGATGTTTTTCAACATTGCTTTGAAAAGCCCCAAGTGATTAAATTTGCAAATATCTTACAATTTATTGCTTTGTGTAAATTAATTTAAAATGAAAGAAAAAGTAAGTCTATGAATCGAGAATGCCGAACGTGTTTATTTGAAAGCAAAGTTTCAATGTAATTAAACTTTATTTTCTTGTTGACATTAATTTATTATAGGTATGAGTCTAAATAAATAAGAAGTAGTCTTAATTGGTGCTTAACAAAATGATGAGCTCATTGAAATGAAAGAGTTTTTGCCCGTAGGTTATAAAGCCTATAACTATAACTAGAACACCGTTTTTTTTTTTTTAAATTATATTAATTAAAAATGAATTATTATATAATATATATTAATTCTTTTCTGACATTGCATAAAATTTCATATCAAATTTAAAGTCTCGTCTTACCATTTCCTCGTGGCACAATTCAGATGAGGTCGTCTTCCTAAAAGCTTTTATTCGTCTTCTGTATGTATTTGTATGTATTTTTGCATTGGCAGCTTAAGTTTGTGGCACAGCAAAAGTCTGTCGATTTTCGAGGGCCAATTTCCGGCGAAATCGTTTATCAGCATTATCGGTGCGTGCATTTGGCTATCGAAGAACTTTTTGCAGAATAAACGCGTATATAAATTAAGCTGCACTGACAGTCGAATGGCAAAGCTAAAATGATTGGCTTGGCTATAATTCAAATTAATGGCAGATTATGCCACTCAAACTCTTTTAAATGGCCAAAAACTCAGCCGAGCAGTGGCAGCAAAAGAGATGCCAAGCTTCTCGCTGCTCAGCGTCCTATGTGCCACATGCTGTGCGCAGCAAATTGCAACGAAAATAAAGAAGAAAAAAAACAAAAATTTCCTTGTGAATGTGCTCGGCTAGAAGATTTGCCTTAAATAGGATGAAATTGCATTGAGCCACATCATTGAACATACGGAATTTAGACAAACAATTTATCTTTCCTTCAACAGAAAACGAGAACAATCACACGCCTTAATTAATTATTTACAGGGTATTACAGATACAGCATTATGCTATTTAGTTAAACCGTATGATTTTATAAATATCCGACCAGCTGCCGGATTACGGGATCGGCTGTGATTGTGTGTGTAAATATATGTATGTGTATGTGTGTGAGCGGATGCGTGTATGTGTGGTGCGTGTGATATGTACTGCTGGCTGCGTTCAACACGACGTATGCGTAATCTGCGCTTAGCATGCGAAAAGTCAGTCATAAAAAAGCCATCAGCTTAAACTGTTGCGGCCATAAAGGTTAACACTGGCAACAAAGCAAATCGCAAACAGAAAACAGAAAAAACAAAAAGAAAAACAAGCAACTACAACATCAAATGGCTAAACTGCTTAAATTTTAACGAAACAATGAGCTGAAACGGTTTGTTCTGAAAGAGAGAGATCGTGCGATGGCGAGGGCGGGGGCAGCGAGACGAACACATTCCGATGCGGGGCACACGCAAGTGACGGCCATGAAAGCGTAAAAATGTAAAATTAACACGCAGCTTCTGGTTTTAGTTTTGTGGCAAACGGCAACTGCAGCTACAACACCAACAACAACAACAACAACAACGACAACAATTTTTCACAAAACAACAACTGCAGCTGGCAAACCGCAGCCATAAAAACCACACAAAAGCAAGAATGAAGTTGTTGCCGCTGCTCACTGCTAGCCGCAAAAGCGCTTGAAAAATATGTTAACCACAGTTAAAACAGCGCCAGGTCAAGCGTGCAGCGCGCACAATCACACACACAAGCGCACACACACACACACACACACAGGCAGAGTGAGTGCCAGCAAGGAAGAGACACGTGCGGCTGCCTTAAACGCTTGGCATGTTGACAAATGTTGCAGTCGACGCCAAATGAGCAGCACAAGCCTGACGCTGACCTCGCAGTCGCAGTCGCAGTCGCAGTCGCCGTTGACGTCTCTGTCGCTGGTAGTTTTAGTTGCGCCTGAAAGCACGCTGCACTTTTTAATGCCTCTACTCTGGACTGGTGAGTGATAAGCTCCGCCAACGCCACCGACTGACATTTGTTTTAATGCAAACGTCATCGTGTGGCAGCTCTTGGCTTGGCTCCTCACTTCTCACTGTTCACTGCTCACTGCCCACTGCTCAGCTCAGCTTTTTGGCAAGTGTTAAAATTTAAACACACCCATGACATTATCAAACTGTAGGTGTGACGAGTTGGCTCGCTTTTGCTTGACTGCTTGACTGCGATATGCTGCTGATTAGGCTAAGTAACATTGAGTAGTGGCAGTATATCAACATATATTAGATCTAAAATACTTCTAAGTAAACTATGAGATATCCAGTAAGTAAGTAAGATACATCTGCTTGTTTCATTTACCACTTGGAAAATCCGTAACAATTATGTCTTCTCGTATTGCTTGGTAACTAATTCATTTTGTACCTTGAATTAATATTGTCTCTCATTTATCTATTCACGGCAAACATATTAGTTGACAAAACTTAATTACATATACTGTTATAAATTCCAGTTATAGGACTTCAACCATTGCCGCTTTATAGCTTTAATTACATGCACATCTCTGCGGGCATTCCATAGTTCCCAAAGTCCCATGCAATCCCCCATTACTTACTTATGTGATTATCCTATTGAGAGCAGCATTGAGAAGGATTCACTCGGGCTCTCTGCTTTCAGTTGTTCAAGTCTGGTTTCTCCTCGTACACTATAAATTGCAGCGAACTGTAAATGACCAGAGCTCAGCTGGTCCTTGTCGCGTCATTTGATGATCCGTGTGCCGGATTATGTTCCTGTCACTCCACGACGCCGCAATGGAGCATGGAGTGTGTGCTTGAGTCTGCGAATCACAAAGCGCATAGGAAATTTGCCAACGTTGATTATTTGTGTGATGCGTACGCATTTATGTACTAGCTCGGCTGGGGTTTGCACCTGTGCGCCTTGCGCACGTCTCGTGCCTTCACAATTCATTAGGGAACGTATTGCATTTCAATTCACATTAGATGCACTCATTGGGCATTCAACAAACGTTTGCATTCAGCTCCAATTGTGCTGTGCAGTCGATTTTTATTGATGTTTTTAATCAGCAGCAGTTGCAGTTCTCAGATATCAGCCAGAAAGCAATTTTACTTGAGTTGAGCTCATTCAAGTTTTATTGCATTGCTCCCACATCCCGCAGATACACACATACACACATACACACACACACACACACACACACACACGTACTCACACCTATTAACAAAGTTTCATTTGTGATGATATATGCCTTTTGCTGCCTTTGAGATGCCTGTGCTAGAGGTTCCTTTCGGCTTGGCGTGCGTGTCTGCTGCCACGCCCACTCAACATTCACCCTACACTCTGCATGTGTAGAGCATCTAGCGGCGTCTGTGTGAATCCAATTTGATTGACGTTACGAGTTTCTGCTACTGATTCCAATTGCAATCAATTTACTTTTGTGCTCTTCGTATCCGAGTTGAAAACTTCATTAGAAATTTTCCTTTTTTGCCAGCCTCGACTGCCATTTTATTTTGCCTTTTCTCTCTATATGCGTGAGCATGTCGGTGACTGTGTGTGAGTACCAGAGTATGTGCATGTGTGTACTTTCCTTCTTCATTTTTTTTATTTCAGTTTCATCATTTGGCTTTTTCTGCACTCGTCACGTTTGTTTGTTGCTTGGCACTTTTCAGTTGCAGCTGCAGCTGCAGCTGCAGTTAAGTAGCCAAACTCACAGAGCAAGGAAAATGCGAGAGAAAAGGCAAACGAAAAAGAAAACTTGGCGTCATATGTGAAAAGTTCGTCTGCGGCTTGAGGTTTTTTCGATACGGGTAATGATTATAGCCGAAAGTTTGCCTAATATACAGCAGCAAATTTTGCCTTGACTCTAGCTTGAATAATGTGCGTTGCTCTCAAATATGCCGATCAGCAAACCAGAAGAAGCTATCGTCATAGTTATCAATTATAAATTAGTAGAAGCCAGCAGCTGATTAAACCGCAGTTAATTATTGTTACTTAAACTGAAGCCAACTATTCACTCGCTTCTATTGCCTCTGTACATTTTGTGATATGAAGTCCCATAAAATGCCATCAATAAATACAAAATAGTTCAAAGTTGTGAAACACATTTTACAAAATAATCAGCTAACTATATACGCGACGAGCACATAGATATAGACTAACTAAAACTTAGCTTAAGTCTTGCGATATTTTGCATCGGATGTTGATTTCAATATTTATATGTGAGCGCGATGTTCTTATAGATACAGACAATTATACTCTGAGACTTGTCCCCATAACTGATATATCGTTGATTAGTTAGTGGAGCTTATCGAGGTAATCGATTGGGAAGATCAATTTCAGCAAGACTTTATGCCACTCTCGCACTCATACCTTACATTGCTTATTTCTGGTGGTTTAGTCATCAGTATTGGTTTTTGTGAGACCCGATTATGTCTAGACAATAGAAACTATTTGACCTTTTATATTCAGTTTGACACCTAACTATTTTGAAATTATATATATATATATTTATATTCAACAAATCCTTATAAGACTTGTAATATAATTTGCATATAATTTTAGCGACGTAAAAAATAAGAAATATTATATGACTTATAGAATACATTTGCTTAATTGATATAATTATGAATTATCTCATAGCATAATTGCTAATAAAATATATTAATTTAACGAATTCATGAAATTGAATATGATTTATGGAATGTATTTTCTTAATTGATATATAAAATGGACTATATATAAATAATGAATTTAATTATAGTCCATTTTTCACGACTCATATTTTATTTAATATGCTAATTGAACAAAATTCATTCTATAGCTACAGTTTTTTTTACACATATGTCAATTAAGAAATCTTTAATAGTTAGAGTAGACTTTAAAACTTAACTAACAAGTCTTTCAGTTTAAATAGTTAAATCCACTTTCATTGCTAAATATTCCATTTTATGCTGCTCAGATAGATATGACGAAATATTTTGCATGGCCAGCTCGCAAATATTTTGCAATCTGCTGTCGCATGATTTTTCATGCTGGTTAACTTCATAACAATGTCATGTGAGGCGAGCGAGGATCCAGTTAAGTGTTTCGAGCCATATTTACAAGAGAAAATGAAATACTCCAGTGCATATATATTTTTATTATTTCAAATTAAACAACATGTGTTGGATTTTAATTTGCAACGTAAATAAACAGTATGCAGCATGTAAAACATTTTCCAGCTTCCACTGGCTGTTGCTCGTGTTGTTTTCCACTTGCTTTTGTACTTGTTGTTGTTGGACTTGGTCAGGTGTCGCATCAAATTGAACATCGTGCGCGCACTTTTTGTTGTTGCCGTTGTTGTCGTTTTGTTTTTATAGCCGCTTCGCTGCAAAATGGCAGCACAAAAGTGGCTCTAATATGTATAAACTGCAATAACAGCATGAGCTGCAAGAGCGGAGCGGGTGGTTGGCGGTGGAGCCAGCCATGAGTGGATACAACAAACGGTCAAGCAATTGACATGCCTATGAACCATCAATCACTTCAAACTGACCCGTCCGATCGTCCGCCCGTCCGCCACCCGCCGCCGCAGCCTCCCGACGCGTCCTTGCAGTTGTCAGTGCAATCAGCGGACATGGACAGTGGGAAAGCAGCATTCACAGCCAGTTGATTTACGGCCATACTGTGTCTATGTCAAAGAGCATATACATTTTGTCATTTAGATAGTAGTAGAGGCTATAATGTCGATGTCTTTAATGGATCGTTTAACAGATAGTTCTATCTCCTATAAATTCTTACACACACTTTCATCTTTAATGGGGTCTTTAAGTCATTAATAATGTAGAATTGAATCTAATGCATCTAGACTTTCCTATACATTTTTACAAATTTTTTCATCTTAAAGGTTGCATGTATTGTATATACTGTATGTATTGTATATATTTTCGCCTTTAATGGGGTCTTTAACTCCTTAGACTACACGTTATAAGCAATACTGAATATAGGCAATACACGGAAATAGTATATTATTTTATTATAATTTAATTTTGTCTGTATAAATTAGCTGAGCTATCTTATTCTTAAAGTCTGTCATTGAACATTATAAAGTAATTTACACCAATTAGTTTGTATTTAGTTGATTAGTTAATATATATTAAAATGAATTAATCCAGTCAAAATAGTAATTCGACATATTCATGATTTCAAATGGGATGCATTAATTGGCTGAGCAATTAAAATAGCTCAAGATGGATAATATTAAAGTTCTTTGAACAGCCTTCACTTGAATTTATTTCCATAAACATGAGCCAACTACAGGAACTAAAGTTTCCAGCAGACTTTCATACTTGATTAGGCAGTTATTCTTATGAAACAGTTTTGGACACATTCATAGTTGCTTTTTGCCTGCTCATGCGTGTGAAGCCCTCGACCAATAACTGGCATTTCAAGTGTAAACCAGCCTCGACTTTTCAAATATTGTTACTCTTTCCACTTGACTGGATGGCCGGCGGCGCTGCCACCGCAAACAATGTAAATTATAAAAGCAAAACGAAGGCAGTTGACCACCGTTTATTGTTTTTCCTTCTATTTTCATTTTTCTGCTGTATTTTTTTGAGAGTTTTGTGAATTTGAAGTGCCGACAGGCAGCCTCGTTACCCTTTTCGCACTGCTTTCAGCTCTTTTTCTATCAGCTATCTGCGTGTGAGTGAGTGTGTGTGTGTTCTTTCTTTTTTTTTTTTTTTTGGGTCAGCAGCAATCATGCCATTCTGCTGTCAATAAATGCTTGCCCACTGCTGCCACGTCGACTGTCAACATTTTGCAGTTATTTTATCTCAGGGCCCAGTGACAATGTCATAAAAGTGCAGCTCAGGTGCAGGACAAACATTTTCGATTGTCTCTCTCGTTTTATTTTTTGTTTTCTTTTAATGTTCCCTACATTCCCTTACTCTTTCGCTCTCGCTTTCTCCCTCTGTGCGTGTGTGTGTGTGTGTGTGCAGTGACTTTTTGTTACATTGCATGTACGCACAGTTGCATTTTAATTAAGGCCAATAGATTCAGCGCTAAAAACACACAAAAACCAATTAAACCAAAATAACGACAACAGCTACAGCGACAACAACAACAACACTAACACTAACATTTACAAAAACAATTGCGACTGCCAAATAAAATGCAATTAGAGGTCCGAATCAGGGGACTAAATTAATAGCTAGCTGCACTAGTCCATGGCGCGCTTAGTGTAAATGCGGCGTATGCGTAACGTGAAACATTATGGGAGCAGCTGAGTTGTGCTCGGCGGTTGGAAGCCGCAACAAAGCGGACAATTTGCAACGTTAATGTTCGTCCTCGTGTCTGGCAAATGAATGCTGGGACATGCTCGGAAGGCCAACACGCACACACACATACATAGATATACGCAGTCAGACTGCAACTGTGACTGAGAGTACTTCCAAGTAATTACAATTGACGATGGGTGAGTATCGCAGGCCATTCATAAATGCATTTAACGTGTCGCTGTGGCTGCGACTGCGGCTGTGGCTGCATCTGCGCCACTGAGGTACTGAGGTACTGTGCCACTGTGGCAGGTCAGGTGAACGTGCCACAAATGCAACTAACAAGGAAACAATTACGCGTTGCAGCTGCCGCTGCCACTGCTGCTGCCGTTGCTGGGGATGCGAGTACGGAAAATCCTATTAGAAATGTTGTTATGCAGCGTCGCCGCGAGGACGGCAAAGCGACATGCGGGACTATCTAACTAATGAGCAAATGAAGTCGATTTAAGGGCTATACGAGCTACATGTGACTGCGTGCGTATGCCTGCGTCTCTGTGTGTGGCTTTTGCAGTTTTAAATATGAGAAACGTTGATTGCAGTGTGAGATAGCGAGCATCTGGCAGAAGGCAGAATGCTGAAGCAAGACGGCAGAAAGGGCGTATACGTAATATGGGCAACGTTGCAGTTTCGTATGTACTTAATGCTCGGTAAACTGCCCTTTGTGCTATGCCCCCTGCCAAGAGGGGACCCTTTCGCTGCAAAACTTGCCACGCAATGAGGGAAACTAATGAAACGAACCAGCTCTGGGCAGAGACAAATTGCCGTTAGAACTTGCAATGTGAATGCAATTTGATAGGCAAATGCATATGCGCCATGGATTATGGGAAACCTAGGAAATACCTCTCTGCATTAGTTCTGATGCTGAGAACGTCACAGAGTGCTGCAGCCATACAATATAATTAATTTACACCCAGTTTCAAATGGTCGACTCTTATCTCCGCATGGCAGAAATGTTTTGTCAAGCATTAATTGCAACATTTTGCTACGCTTAGCCCACTCACACACGGACACACACGCACGCAAATCAAATCGCTGTAATTATTAAAGTAAGTGCAATTTAAGTTCAGTGCAGGCGGACGCCTATATGTATGTATGTACTTTGATTGCTCTGTAGCCTAAAGCCTACTTATTTGATTAAATGCGCCTAAATCAAGCTACAGCTGCAAGCCACAACTCATTTAACTGTCATGCACTAAATAACGTTGCTGTAAATCTACATGGCATAATCGCACGCACACAAGTGCAGGCCGCACACATGCACATATAATGGTTGTGGCTGTACATAATACATATATTTAGGTATTTGCCAGGCGGCCAAGCCAGGCTCTGCTGGGTATAATGAGATCACATGACATATAATGAGGTGCGCTGTTAGCGTCGCTGCTTATTATGGCTCCATGTGTGTGAGTATGCGTCTGGGTGTGAGTGTGAGTGTGTGCATTTTGATAGCAGCGACTAATTGCACAGATGCCAACGATTCAAATTCAATTATTCAAGGAATTTCATTAATTTCAAATTAGTTGAGCGGGCCAGTGGCAACACTTAAGCCAACATACCTACATACACATAGGCACACACACACACACACACACACACACACACTGAAATTTCTCACGCCCATGGCCACGAAATGAGGCGAACGCAATGCCGCAGCCGTGGCCAGCGCCGAAAAGCGGGCAACACTTTTCATAAATATTAAAGGCAAACGCCATATAAAATATAACGCATACCACATGTTGTCCGCAAGTGCAGCCAGGTGGAGTAGTAGCAGCAATAGCAGCAGCAGGAGCAGCACTAGCAGGAGCAGCCCTGTCACCGCAACGGCAACAACACTTGTTGGTTTTGTTGCTGTGGCCAGGCAATCTGCCACCACACTGAACGCCGGACCCAACACGGCCATGGGCCTGGGCACAAAGTTTGTTTTATGCAGCATTTTATTGTTTTAATAGTCCAGAGACGGCGTTCAAGGGCAAGTGGAGTCGACGAAATCGAAGATGTGTTTGCGCAAGTGCGCGCACAAGACGGCTAACCACCAAATGAACGTAGCAGTAGCAGCACCAGCAGCACCACGGGCACCAGGAGTAGCGACAACTGAAAATTGCAATGTGTGTAAATTCACACAGCTGTGCCCCGCCCGGATATAAAGTCAGACCTGACAGTCGACAGACGGCAGACGGCAGACGGCAGATGGCAGACGGCGACCATGGTGGTCATATTTAATGTGTGCCTGGTCAACGCCTGGTCAGCTGCGCCGCTGTTCGGTTAACTGGGGATAAGCTGCTGCTAGGCGGCTGGTGGCGGGTGGTGGCGGGTGGTGGCGGGTGGTGCAGTTTGCATTTTTTATGCGCCCACAGCTGACAGCCATGGCCCAATTTGCATATGTGTGTGTATATGTGTGCACATACATACAAGTGACGTATGTTCGTATATGTGTGTGTGTGTGTGAGTGCTGCAGGTGTCGAGCCATGGACAATTTTTGTGGCTTTGATTGCCTTTTCTGCAGCAGAGTTATGAATGAAGTTTAGTCGCAGTTGAGTTGTGGCCACATCATAAATATGCCAGGACCTCCATACACAGACACACACACACACACACTCAATCAGGGTCTCAAGCAAGTTTCACGTGCTAAGCAGATTGGGCGCTTGTGTCTGAGTGTGTTTATGTTTGTAATATTTGCGTTCAAGCTGCGGCAATGCAATGAAAACATACGAAAAATGTAAATAAATCGCATGATGTGCCATATGTGTGTGTGTGCATGTGTGTAGCAAGCCACAAAGATACACACTGTAGCAGTAAAAACCAACAGCGGCGGCTACAAATAAAAGCGTGCAAGCATAAAACTAAAGTAAGTAAAAGCAACTGCGCTATTTGCTAAATTTTTCACATAAAACAACAACAACAAATACTAATAAAAATAAAATAAAATATACAGAACAGAAAAATGTAAATAAAAGCAAAAAGGCTGGCGCAATAAAAATATTTGTCAGTCTGCGAGGAACAACAAATTCTCTAATGAAATTGAGGTCTCATTGAATGGATTCGGTGCAAACGCCTCCTGCCAGTAATATTTTTTAGTGTATAAAATATTAAATCAAAACAGTAAATAGTAAACTATTGCATTGATTTAAAAATAAATAAATTATTGTCGGCAGCATATTTCGCAAGCCTCCTCAAAATGTATGAAATAGTTGTGAAAATAATGCAGAGCCGAGAAAGATTTTATTTTATGAAGAATACAACACAGTTGAAAAGAAATGAAAATTTATAATCTCTTTTAAAGACACAAAAAATATTCATTATAAGCGGAGAACACAGATCTCTCTTCTTTAGTGTATATACATGTTTATTAAACCCTTGTGCTATATTAAATATATGCTAAAATCTCTGCACTTTTCCTATTTTAATTAAAAGCCTCAAGTCTTCGGCACTTCCTACCAAATTTAATTGGCATAGATTCATGACGTGAGATGCTTGAAGTATTTTTAATCATTAGTACTTTAAAGCTTGACAAGGATTCACAGCCTCTGTCTTGAGCAAATGGATCTCAGTCAGTGGTTTATTAGCATACGCGAGCTGATCAGGAAACCAAAGGAAATTAGAGTATACGAATATCCCAAATAAATATGAAGAGTGCATTTGGAGTAAATAGAGAGTAATCTCTGAAAAGGAAACTTACAATGAACAGCCAAACTTTTCGGCTAAGATTACAAATTTGTAGGATATGGCATAAATCTCTTTTCTTTCTATTTTTCAAACTCAATTGCGTTATGCTCTTTATGACTTGCAAACTTTTTAATGAAACGAACTTACACAAACAGGTTATTGCCATAAACAGAGAAAAGTGAGCTGCTTCATGGGATTTAAAACGAATTGGATTGTTTGTGGTGAGAGTCAACATTGTATGAGTTTTCTCAAGCCAACCGCTCGACAGGTTAGTTGGGGCATCTCCAGCACTAATGAAGCAACTGCTGCCAGACCCGCTTGCATGGCAAATAAAATACGTACTATCTGCTGGTGAAAACAAGAAGTCCTGCAGCATTTTTACCATAGCGCAAGGCGCACAATAAAAATTTACAACCAGCAAAACGAACCTACGAGCAATAGCAGGAAGAACCTCTCCTCCGGCCCATAAACCAGAACCAAGAGCCACACGGAGCGGCAAATGAGAAGTTGGACGGGTAGAGGAAGTAGAGAGCGGGGCGAGGAGACACCCAAAAAAGGAACTCAATAAATTGTCATGCAGTAAAATGTAGTTTTGTGTAGTGTGGTCCAAAAACAAAATGAAAGCTAAAAGAACGAAGCCAACGGCGGTTGGGGCCAAAGCGGGAAGCGCGACATTGTTTCAGCGGAACAACGCGACAACAAAAACAAAGAGCTGCAACAAGAGCGCAACTGTGGCAAACATAAAGGGGCACACGTAAAATGCCAAGACAGCGCCAAAGTGCAGGAGGCTAACCAATGCATATGCACACAAAAATATATATACATATATTGTATATATGTTTGTATGTGTATATGCACAGATGTGCGACTGTGTGCCATCTGACCGAAAATCACATGTTTGGTTGTAAGGGAAGGATGTGATTCAAGTTGCAACAGCAACAACAATAACAACAACAACAGCACGAGCACCGCCTGTGACATTTTGGCATTTGTACTGAGCAGCGTCAACTACTGCTGCTACGTTACTTGGCGCCCCAACCGCCTCCAGTGCGGGGCTTGTCAACGTTGTCAGTGTTGCTGCTGTTGAATTTTTCATGCCCATTGCGCGACATAAACTTGGCCTGCCCCTAAATTAAGGCGGTTTCGCTTTATTGGCCAGCCAGCCTGCTGCCTCTGTTACTGCTCTGCTGCTGCTTTGCTTGTTCTTGTTGTAGTTTTGCTTGTTTTGCCGTTGCCGTTGCTGCTGCTGCGTTGCTGCTGTTGCGGCTTCATTTGGCTTTCACGTAAATGTGCGCTTAGCGTGGCCATGTAATTGAGAACTCTCCGTTCGTCCGTCTGTGCCGGAGCCCGTGGCTGTGCCGGTGCCTGTGCCTTTTAAGTGTATTAATCCTTTTTATATGCGCACAAAACCACAAACGTAGTCGAACTTCAGATGCCGAATACACACACAGACACCCACCCACTCACAGATAATGGAATGAAATACACAAAAATTAAGTATACGTGGTGTATGCTCGCGTAATTCTCTTATTTGATGTCGGCTAAAATGGTAGCTCGTTTATTTGGCTAAAATTGCATTAAAGTTGCATAAGTGCACATGGTTTTAATATTTAATTTGGCAAAGAGCTTTCCAAACAGCGCCAGAATTCTTCACGCCGTTCACACTTTGCTCTCTCTCTCTCTCTCTCTCTCTCTCTCTCTCTCTCTCATTCTCTCCCTCTCACTCAATCCCTCTCTTAGTCCGAGCTGCTGTCCTGCCGCTATGCACTTAGCGCTTGCCTTTGTCCAACTCTGGGGCGATAACGTTGACATCCACGCTTAATAATATCCTTTTCGCCGTTTCCTAACGCCGAAAAACAAAAGCGCAGCAGGCAGCACAGCAGTACAGCAGTAGAGCGTCCGTCCTGCTCTCGTCCTGTTTTTCCAGGTCGTGATTTTTCCCCAGTTAAGCTCCGAAAAAAGCGCAACGCGCAAATGGAGATAAAAATTTGCCATGCCAAGCTAAAGGAAACGACAAAAAATACAAAAAACTAAAAACCAACAACAGCCAAAGTGCAGCAAAAGTATTTACAAAGCGTTATCGTGATGCGACCCAAACAGCCTGAACTCTGAACTATCCCAACCAACCAACCGACCAACCTGCCCCACACCGACCATGCCCACGACCCACGACCTGCTCCGGCTCCGGCTACGGCTCCGGCTCACTACCAACACGTTCGCCTATTTATTTATTTTTTCTGCTGCTGGCATCTGCTTCTCTAATTTCTGTTGCTCTGCACTTTATAAAAGAGTTAAATAAAAACGCGATACACTCGGAGCAAGCGGTGCGAAAAGCTAAATGGAAATATTGAAAGGATTTGTTATTTTATTAAACTACCCCAGCGAAGAAGAAGAATGGTCGAGTCAGACTTAACTTAAATGTAGCAAACACTTCAAGTGTAAAGAAATCAATTTCAGAATTTCTGCCAGAAGCAAGAACAAAGTTTTATACACTTATTTTGTCTGCTTTACTATTTAAAGATGACTTTACTTTCTTTTTATGGGATGAAATATTTCCAGATTAGTGTTTGTTATTTTTCAGAGAACTTAATCTGAGCTGAAAGTTAATGAAATTCAATTTTTTAATGCTATAAATAAGTTTGGGGAAAAGGGAATTATCAAGGGAATTATCAAGTATAGCTATTGAAGATAAAGTTGATGCGATTATTTTGAACACTTTTAAAGTCAAGACCAGTTTAGGGCAAACGACGTAACTTACTGAAGATAAATTTAAAGCGGGTATTTTATATATAAAAAGCAAGCTATAAATTTTGGGTGCAAAAGAAAAATGGGGTAGAACTATCGAAAACTAAGTTTAAGCGGATATTTCGTATATTTCAAGTCAAAACAAGTAAGAAGACTCTAGTCGAGACTGCTCGACTAGGAGATACCTTGAGCCCTCCAGTCTGATATTCCAATCATTCTGCACCCTTTTTAGGCACACATACATACACACGCACGTATTAGAACGCGCTCTGCTAACT
>NW_022045891.1:221051-258734 GCF_001654015.2 Drosophila navojoa
ACCTTGGCAAAACGGTACAATCGTGGATAAGTGAACTTTTTGTTCTCATAATAGCACATAATGTCCACGTTTAAGTCTATTGGCTTTGGGGAACATCCATAAATTTCTGTTATGGCCAATTTGAGTTCCGGTTCGTCATCTTCCTCAGACTCTTCAGAGGATATTTTTACAATATTGAACAATTTTTAGGTTTGGTATTATTATAAAATGCATTGGCCGATAGATGCCCACTGTGCGTATGTCATTATGCTTTAGTTCAATCTATCTCTTTCACTCTTTTGCGCCTAAAGTAAATTGTTTTAAATATGGGTGCAGGGAAAGGTGACAATAATACATATGCATATATACATATAAACAAATGTATGTACATATATACAGTGATTATACTTTATTTGCCTCTCTCTCCCCCTCACATTACCTGCTGAATAGGTACGGGTAAGTGCACAGCGCAAGTGCACTGGACAAGCGCCTAAGCATATAAGAGAGAGAGAGAGAGAGAGAGAGAGAGCGTGTGTGTGTTAGAGAGCGTGAGAGAGAGAGAGAGTGAAATAGAGAGAAAGGCTCGATTGGGCTTCAATTCAAAAGCAGTTAAATCTATCTACTTCTCTCTCAACGGAGATAAAAAGCTACGAAACAATCCTAAATATGTTGCTTCAAGTGAAACAAGCTATATAACAAACTTATCACAAACGCAATAAACAACGACAATACACTTACTCTTATTGCATGGAGTTTAGATATCTGCCCTCCATGTTAGATAAAACAGCCAGGAACAAGTTCTGCGTATAGCTTCGGTACTTGTTGATGTAGGGCTTATAGTTTTGAACAAAGTTTATTAGATTGGTTTATCGCATTTCAGAGTAACTTACATGCGGATTACTATTGCCAGAAAGTGAAAGGAAATGATTTTGAGTGATTCGAAGTTCAATGGAACTTTTTGTAAATTGTGGTTAGCTGTGACACATTTCGGCAAATTCTATTTGAATACTTTCCACTTGTCACGCAATTCGAGACACATCAGCAACCACTGCCGTCAGTCAACGCAGCTCGGCTCGAAAACTCGTGCATTACCAGAAACCAGCACCACATTAACCAGGCTCCTAATTTATAGCTAATCATCACATACATTTACCTGCGGAGCCTGCCCCGGATGAAAAGTTTAAGCCGCAGTGTAACTAAATCCCTCGGGTAGGAGGCGAAGAGGCGAAGAGGCGAGGGCCAGGCAGCACGCGTCATCCGCTAAAAGTCAAATTAAATATCTATTTTTGGGCCACATATATAAAAACGAAAATTGCTGGCAGGAGAGGCGCAGGAGCGCAGGCATCCTCGCTGAAGGATTTTGCGGGCTGGCGTTGGTAATTATACCCATGAACTTGATAGTTTCCCATCAAAAGGTAGCAGAAGCAACTAATGAAAATTCAAATTAATATGAATATGCAAATGTGAAAATGAGAGGTGTGTCTTTCTCTCTCTTTCTGTGTGTGCGTGGCTGTGTGTGTCCTCCGATGTGCGTGCGTATTTCAGTGCTTTTAATTATTGTTGTTTGCGTTTCAGTCGAAATGCCGCAAATTAGTAATGTTGCCGAGTCGTATCAGGCCAGCACTGCGCCGTGCCTACAAATTTAATTGCCACTGCTCCGGCTTACAGCTCGTAGTTAGCAATTAGCATCCGGAACCGCGAGCTGTGTCTGGACTAACTGTGGAAATGGAATCGCAAATGGATTGTGTGATACAGCACATAACTAAGTGTCAATGCGATTGCTGTCGCAGCTGCGCGAATGAGGCGCAAAATTGAATCAGTGGCTGAAATTGTTGCAGCATTAGAGTCGAGCCAACATTCATCATGCAGCAGGCAGCACTCAGCCAGGCGCAATTGTTAGAGTATGAACGACGCCTGTGCCCCCGCCTACTGCTGTTGGGTAAGCAACCTGATGCCTCGAGGTTGGCTCCGGCGCTGGCTAATGATGCGCATGATGTGCGCCATTGCCATTGTCATCATCTTGGCGGCTGCTGCATGTGGCAGTGGCAGTAACAGGAGTCGGAGCAGGAGCAAGAGCAAGAGCAGGAGCAGCTGCCGCCAGAACGTCAACTTCTTCTTCATCAGCGGTGTCTGCGGCTGCCTTGACGACTCTGTTGCACATGCAGCATGGCGTTGTTGGACGGCCTCCAACTGAGCGCAGTGCTGTGCTGCGCTGCGCTGCACTGTTTGAAATTAATATTAATCGCAGCAATGCATTTAAGCCGCATTTAGACGATTTGCCAGCCTTATCCCGGCGCTTTTTCATTTCACAGCCTTTGTGCGCGCTTTGTTTATTGTGTGATTTTTATATATTGTTTTGCGGTCGCGCGGTTATTAAAATGCCGCTGGCAATTTGTAATCATTAGAGCCGCCCGTGGTGGATTATAGTGGCTCGGTGGTTACACAAAACCACTCTGCGCCTCCTCCAAGCAACTTGGCGTCGCTTTGTTGCTTTGACTTTGACTGTAACAGTGATTATAGCTATTGCCGTGACTGTGGCTGTGGCTGTGGCAGTGGCAGTGGCTGACAAAAGTCGCTGACATTTTAGCCAACTAATATCCATGCAGTTATGCAAATCGCACAAACACAGGCTGGAGGCGAGTGCCATTTTCACGTCTACCGACTGCAGCTACTTCAGCCATCAACGTCATCATCGTTTTGTTTCCGCTCGCCGTGTTGTAGTTGTCGTGGTAAAATCTAAGTGGCCACTTGACTAAATTAATATGACACTGCTGCAAGTGGCCCGCACTTGTCAATGCGAACTTGCCCTTTGCCTTTACCCTGCCCTGCCCTGCCCTGCCCTGCCCTGCCCTGCCCTGCCCTGCCCTGCCCTGCCCCGCCAAGAGCCGTTGCCTGCTGTGCGCTACAGCTTCGTCTTCTGCCGGCTCTCCTTATCGTCTTTTGGCCAACAATATGAATAATTATGACGTCAAACTGTCAGTTGATTTGCATGCTCCACTCTGGCGACTGGCTTCCAGCTGCCAAAGACTACCAGGCCCAGCATGCCAATGGCTTAAACGGAGCACCTTACGGCCTTACGCTTCAGGCAATTGCAACGGGGCTGACAGTCGACAGGAGGCGACACAGAATATTCCAGCAGAATGAGTGTAATTTAAAGGGAGATGACCGAATAAGCAACAATGCAAAATATTCTACTCTTTCAAATCACGAAATACTTTTTCTACTCAATTGATTTCAAGTTGTAATCACACGTCTTTGGCTGATGAATCGTGGCGGAAGGAGAAGCCGATTAGTTCAATTTGTCTTCTTTTTACTAAAGACTTACCTACATAGCCATTGAACGATAGATTTATGAACTGCTAGGTGTATAGCGAAACACGGTCTTTACATTATTATCATCATTATCAAATAATATTTTCATATCTTATCAGTGAATTTATAATAGAAATAATAATCATATTAATAATAATAATAAAAGACTAGATAAATAAAGAAAAAAAAGAAATTAATTTATATATAATTAAAATAATTAATTAATAAATACATATGTATATATATATATATAAATTCACACTTGAAATATTTTTTCGCATCTGTGTCTATAAAGCAAATTTCGATGTGGCTATTCATTTGACTATATTTGTCTTTGAAATTAATGAAATGAAAATACGAAAAAGCTAAGACTTTCTAGCCCTTACTCGTTGGCATTAAAAACAGACAAAGTTGAATAAGCAGTTTAAACCAAAGTAACAGCCCACCGTATTTGTATTACGTATTTCTTTCCCATTTTTCAAAAGGGTTAAATTTTAAGTAAATTTAGTAACGAAGATCCTATGCTAAAATATTGAAGAGTAAAGGCTTTTAAACTCGTTAATTACTTATATAATGTATAATATTACTCCTAATATCTATAGCTCAAGCAGTCCCATTCAAATGCATTTCTTTCTTTCGTCTAATATGCTAAGTATAGCCATACATTTGTTGGCCTAAATTAAATCAAACACATACTTGCCCCGTTCGAGCGCAGCATGCCACATGTAGCCATATTTAATTTCCCAATGGCTGAGCTGGCTAACGCACACGTTGGCATCTCTGATGGCAGCCTACAAGCTGGCATGTCACTGCCAACTCAGAATCCAAACTGTTTGCAGGTTGTCGCCTGTTGGTTTTTTTTTTTTTTTTGTATATACCATTTTTTTAGTTTAGCTCGCTTTTTGCTGCAGCATATGTCACACTTGGCGCGCAGTTTGTGGCCAGGCCAGGGCTATGAAAATAACCGTAAGGCAATTGCCCAGGCTGCTGGCAGCCTTCATGTCAGAGCCTCCTGCCCGCTCAGATCCCCAGACTCCACGCCCAGTGTTTGTGGCACTCATAAGCCTTGAATGCTAAATGTCAAAGTTACTCCTTGGCGTAACATTCGACACATTGGGGCGTTGAGGTGTGCATACGTGTGTGCGTGTGTGTATGCGTGTGTGTGTGTGTGTGCGTAAGAGTGTTCGTAATGGCTGCCTGACTGACTACAAACTGCCTCCTGCGCTCCACCTTCAGTCCAGTCCACTGACTTCAGCCTCATCAGCCTCAGCCCGCCAGCTTTGCCAGCCCGCCTGGTTGCTCTTGGATTACATTACACTAAGTTCTGTGCAAACACAGTTGGCGCAGTTCATTAACATGTTACATGGACATGCAGACCCTGAGCTATAGCACTGCCTGGATTCGGAGCAGTTGGAGTCGGAGTTGAGGTTGGAGCTGGAGTTGAGTTTAGTTCGCTCTACTTTGAACGAGACTCTTTGGGGTTTGTTTGTTTGTTTGTGCAAATGTAGGCGTAAGCAAAATATGCACGTAAGTCTCTCAATGCCTGCCTATATCTGTGTGTGGGTGTGTGGGTGTTAGTATGTGCTCGGGATGTATGCTTTATGCCATTTTCTACACACGTTCAACGCCCAAATCGCTCAACGCTGATGCGGAAGTGTTGCCTGGGCGCCCACTTCAAACAACTAGAACGGCTCAGAGCTCAAAGCCTCAAATATGGCCACCATATGAATATAAAAATGAATATGTATGAATACTTGGCTGTTTAAGAGTCAATGTGTCTGTGTGTCCGCGTATGTGAGTGTGGCTGAGGATTCTGCCTAAGCTGCGCATTAAATGTAAAATATAAATAATTAACAGCACACTGAGAGGCCGGAACGAGGCTGTCGAACACAAGAAAAGAAAAGAAAAGAAAAGTCTGTGCGGTTAGCAGTCCTCGTTGCAATTGACGCCCCACGTGGGACAGTCTTCTCTAATTAGGCGCACTCTGAGTGCAGTCGTGTGGCTAATCAATGAGGACACTGAGGACGGATCGGGGTCATGGGATGGGCTGGGTTTGGTTTCGTTTCGTTTCGTTTGGTCTGGTTTGGTTTGACTGAAACCAATCTGCACAATGCTCCACTTAATTTACAGTTTTAATGCGTTTTGCGACTGGTTGTTGTTGCCGCAGCAAAGTAGATTTAGCCGAATTCAAGCCGAGCACACAGAGCCCTAACGGGTAGCAAACAAACTAGCAAATAAGCAGGGCATAAAGACAGATGGGTGGACGAGCGGAGAGATAGGCAGATGGATGGTAACAAGCGGAGGCTAATTCATTTGTTGGCTTCCGTGCACAAAACCAGCAGCCGTTGCATACTTTGCGGCGCAAACAAAACCAAGGCACCAGAGGCAACCACAGCCATTGCCACAATCGCAGTCGCCGTCGCAGTCGCCGTCGCCGTCGCCATCGCCGTCGCAGTTGCCATTGCAAGCAGCATCCATTCTGTGGTAAATGCAGCACTCGTATGCGGAGCCGCACGTCAATGAGTCCCCGAAACAAAAGCCAAAAAACTGCATATATAGACATATATAGTAGTCGCAGCAATACCCTGGTGAGCTCTGCTCGGACTATTCGGCCGGGCTGAGCCTGGCCAGAGGCAGGCCGGAGTCTGGCCGTAAAACTCAGAGCAATTCGTTTTAATGAATCCATCCACATGCAGACATGGGCGGTCGTCCGGGCTAGTCAGCTCGTCAGAGCAGCTGATTGTATCAACTTCCTAAGTGGATTTTGCAGTCCAACTGGCATTACGCCTCTTGGCCGCAGGTAATTTCGTATGAATGAAAAGCAAAAGTCGGCACGGGCCACATCACAGCCATTCACTACCTCTTTCTCTCGCCTCCCTCTCTCTCTCTCTCTCTTTCTCTCTCTCTCTCGCTCCTTCGCTCTTTCTGTCCTGCTCTTCCTCTTCAATCTCTCGCCACCAATTTATTTGTCGCTTGCTGTCTGCATTGTTGCAGCTGAGGCAGGTTTGAGCTTACTTATTCATGCCATAGCCTATGCATATGAGCAGCTCTTGGCTCTGATTCTGTGACATTTTATGTATATGCGCTGCTGTGGGCCAGCTCCTGCCGTTCCGTTTCAATACACATTCGTTCAGTCTTAGCTCCGCCATCCTGGGCTGCCAGCTTCGATCCCCAGGACCCGCCAGTTATGATTTTTGTTACCGTAACTTTTCCGACTTTCTTCGTGGCAGCAATTCCCCGATCCAGCTGCAACCCCAATCCCTTTGCTGTGCTCAGCGGAGCACTCGTTGCAGCTTTTCACACTCATGCATTTTTAAGCGGTATTTGGCCGTTCTCAGTTACTAACACCGGCTTTTCCGGCCAAAGACTGTGTCGCTTCCCATTCTCAGCTATTTTCAGCAAGTCGAAATAGTTTCTTGTGCAATTTTTATGATTCGACTTGGGAGTTGTACAGCCAAATTGCATTAGATGGAAAATTCGAGCTGCCTTTCAAATGAGCAGCTCTGAGATAATTGGTTTGTTCGGCTGGCGCCAGATACAAACAAGTATGAATATAATATTTATTTTAATTTTCAATGATTTACAAACAGCTATTAATATATTTATATTAATTTTAAATCGAATGTCTCCATTATCTACCCCGACGATCTACCACCAATTATTAATATAATACTTACTATAATATTAAATGCAATATCTCAATTATAAACCTTAAGGATCCACCAGGTACTTTAATGCTAAATCAAGTGTCTCAATGATCTACAATCAATTATGAACACTTATTAATATGAATATTAAAGTGCATACCTCAATGATCTATCTGATATTAAATATAATATTTATTTCGATGTGAGACTAAAGGGTATTTGAGAGAGTTGGCTCGATGTGAGCTGATATTTGAACGCAGCTGGGCGTAAATCTCATTCTTTAGGGATAACAAACCATGGCAGCTTAGCAAAGCCAACAGCGAACAGCCAACTTTAAAATAGGTACTTCAGCCAAAACTGAATTTCAATTAGTTATTATGAAATGCCGCATATGAAATTAGTTGTAATGAATATTACTCGTTGCGCAGCACACACCTTCTGCCCCACTCAGCTGCCCCACTCCCCAGTCTGGCTAATGGAAGCTGGCTATTAGTTTATGAATTACGTAAGCCTTTAGCTGCAGCGACTCCCCTTTTCTCTTTTTTTTTTTAAATTTAAAACGCATTTATAGTCTGCGCATTTCACTTAGTTTTTATGTATTAAGTTAAACAGCTTTAGACACTCAACTGGGCTTGGGTTCTTTTACGAGTACCCATGCCGACACCTCTCTCTCTCTCTCACACAGTACTTACGAATCTATCTCTTTTACTCTCGTTGCAGCTCTCCGGTGCAGAGGAACGACAAACGGCAAAACTAATTTATGGCATTAAAAATGCATATTTTCTAGCAGTGCGTTGCCAGTTTTTATCATTTGCCAAGTGCGAAAGGCGTGAGCCACGGCAGCAGCTGGTTTCCGTTGCGGCGCTCTCTGACTGCGTGTTCGTGTTGGCGCTTGAGCTCGTGTGTGTGCGCGTGAGTGTCTCTGTGTGCGTGCGTGCAGTTTATGCGATCTACGAGCAGCTCATGCAGCTAAAATTGGATTCGACTGGCACAAAGGAGCATTAGAGCAACTGAGCCTGAAAATTTCCCCAGCCCCCACACCGAACGCCCGCTGCTTTAGCCGCTTCTTCGGCATCGTCTTCATCAACATCATCATCATCATCAACTGCAGCAGCAGCAGCGTCGCATGACTGGACTGGCAACGAAATGGCTTTCCTATGTGCAACGGTGAGTACAGTTCACTCCAGCGCAATTAAACAAATATCAAGCTCTAAGACAGCTCCAGGAAAGTCAAAAGTTTTTGCAATTTTTACGCGGAATTACCCTTATGTAAAATACTATTATGATCTGACTTGACTTGGGCACAGTGTGTGAGATTGAATTCCAGCTCAAATCGGTATCCAATTTTATAATGTGGAATATTCTTACAGTTATTATTATTTATTTAGTTTATATTTACAAATGGCAGGTTTTATTCCGGAAAACGCCATATTCTATAGAGCTTTAGGCTCTGTCGGGTCCTGTTTCATATTTACACCTTATACGATGTGGTTATGGCCATAACCAAGCTGTTACGAGTTGTACTTCCTGCTGTGTTTTTTTTCATCATCTTCTTCTTCTTTCTCGTTAAACGTGCCGTTTCTCTGATATACATATTTCGCATTAAACACTCTGTCAATATGGCTGGCCCCCGTTGACGGGCACTCAAGTAATTTTAATAATGTGCAAAATGTTCGCTCGTTCTGGCTAAAGTGTGAGATGAAGCGCTAAAGCGATACTTTGAGCGTATCTTTTTGATAGGACTGTGCGACTGGCGGCAGCGATTGCAGCTGCAGCGTTAGCCAGGTCCAGGCGACGTCATAATATTAATCATACGTCGCGTGTGCTGCAATTTAATGAATGCGATTTTTAAAACTCGTGTACATATATAAATATGTATGGGGACAAATAAACAGTGCTGATAATACGTGTAAACTTTGCCAACCCCCACCCCACAAAATAAAAAAAAAAAACAGAAGCAAGACGACTGCAGTGCTAAATCCATTACTGTGTGTATATGTGTGAGTGTGTTTACGTATGTATTAACAACTGTCCGAGAGCGAGAGGTGAGAGTATAACAACAAGAAATTGCCTGCCAAACCAAATCCAGAGCCAGCGTCCAATACGATGACGATGGCGGCGTCGATGCTGAAAACGAATTCACTTTTGCCAGCGCCAGCGCCAGCGCCAAGCCAAGCCATCTTCAGGGCTTTGTTGTGTCGTCCGGCTAGTCTCTGTCTCTATCTCTATCTCCGTCTCCCTCTCCCTCTCCGTCTTGGTTTTGGTGCTGATTGTCAAGTGTCACCCACAGACACGTGCTTACACTGCATGACTCCGCTTGCATCGTTCTCCTGGCACCCACTTGCAGTTGATGTGTGATGTGTGTGTGTGTGTGTGTGTATGTGTGTGTGATGTGGGCACTGGCCAACGAGTCGGGCTGCAAGCTCAAACTATATTAAATTTATGTGGCATGCGTTTGGCTGGCTTAAGCCAACGCAATAATATAGGATTTTGCGGTTTTGCTGACAATACGGCCGTAGCAGCAGTGGCACATTCAAGTGCATTTGAGCGGCAATCATTTTTGCGGTTAACAAATACAAAAGCCCATTAATGAACACACCAACAACAACAGCAACAACAGCAACAGCAACAACAAGAAGGCTCACAATAACTAATAGAGCTGTGGTTACACTCTGCGCAGGTACACAATTGTGCAGGTGTGCGTGTGTGCGTGTGTGCGTGTGTGCGGATGTGCGGATGCGTTTTGCAGTTGTCTATGTGCGGCTTTTGTTTCACTTAATCAAGCATATTTACTTGACAAGCGCTCAAGGCGAAAGCTTCATGAGCTCTACAATTCCTTGCAATTGATTACCCAAAAACAACATTCACAAGTGAAAACTCAGCTCAGCGAATGCAAATGCAGATTCAGTCCCAGGACAATACAAACTACAAACTATAACCAACTTCGAGGCCCCCG
Organism: Drosophila navojoa; assembly: GCF_001654015.2. Next base: position 230,946 of record NW_022045891.1, read on the forward strand.
AACCGCAACTTTCCATTGTAACTGACTGTTGAAGTGTGTGCATGGTATGAGTGTGTGTGGGTGTGCGTGTGGGTGTGTGGAGAGCGCTAGCTTGAGCTGTGGCGTTAGTTAATTGAATTTTAAATTATTCTTATCTCAAAAAATGGTTAGTTGCGCTCATGAATAAATCAGTTTTCAATTTTACTTGCTAATTTGATTGGAGACTGCCAGCGAGAGAAACAGCGCCCTCACCGGGCCGCAGAGAGTGGAGGGGACGAGTGCTAGAGACTAAGACTGAGAGGGATAACAGGCGCGAACTAGAGAATCGTGCGAGTGCATTGCTCAAGTTTTTAGACAAATCAAAAATTAAACTAATAAAATGAACTGTCAGAAACTGCAGAAGTTAAGCGATGGCTTGCGAGCAAGCCAAAACTTATTCATGTTAATTTGCAGAATGGGTTGACATTCCATTCACGACAGCGTGATGAAAGCTTGAATATGAAATGCGAATTGAAAAAAGTTAGAGTTTACTCTAAATGCCCGAGGCGCACACATTTTACTGGCAGATAACGAGCGGTTGCCCCAAAGTTGGAAAGTGAAGGGACTCTGCTATTAAGGTGTGGCTCAGCTGGACAATTTTCGTTACCTTACCAATACATATACACCCCTAACAGGTCAAAAAGTCTGCTCCAGATGCACGTTTAAATTAAGAGATAAGCCAGACCCTTGTGAATAAGTTGTGAATAAGGCTGAGGAGAGATAAGAGCACAAAGTCATTGCTCTAGTGCTTTCTAGCAAACAAATATGTATATAAAAGAAATCTACTATAAATAATTCAAATAAGCTGAATGCAGTGCCTAAAAGTATGCAATAAAGTATGCGCCCGAGTCAACAGAGGCACTCGGACACATTGATTGCATAATATTCAATTATTAAATGTTAACAGAGCATCCACGGGGGGCGTGGCAGTCGCCCCTTTCATAACTGAGCGGCCTGGCCAAAGGACGCCAGCAGAGCACTTTTGTCAATGGCCAAGCCTCTAAGTCAGATACACACACACACATATTCGCACATAAATGACTTACTGCTAGATGCAGACACACACAGAAACAGTGAGTGAGTGAGAGAGAGAAAGAGAGGGTAGGGAGGCAGGGCGTGCTGTGGCGTGCTACTTGCGTCATCAGCATCGTCAGATTTGAAGCTGCTTCTTCAGTGGAGGCCTTGGCATGCAGTCAAAACGCTGGCTCCCAGCTTCCACAACTATTTTTCTGTGTCAGCTAGCCAGTGTGTAAGATGACATATATTTGTGGGTGGGGCGGGGGTTGGTGGGGGCTGGGACAGTGATTAGAAGCAGGGAGTCCAGTCAGACTGGGCGACTGACGCATAGCCCAGACCATTGACCATTGTCTGTCATCAAGTTGCTGCACTTGCAGCAGTGGCAGTGGCAGTAGCAGCGGCAGTAGCAGCTGCGCTGCTGCAGAAGCAAAATAAACAAAAAACTTAACCTCAGCACAAATTTAAGCAAATATTTGCATGCCACATGTGGAGATTGAGGCAACTCTTCACATCCGAGATGACAGTGACTCGGTCGTAGAGTTGACTTCTATTTGGCCTAGATGGTCTGCTCTGGTGCGGCCTGGTCTAGTCCGGTCTGGCTCCATTCATGCAACTGAAGCCGGAAGCAGATGCATGGTCAGCAAAGAACTTAGCCAGGTGGCTGCATCCTGCCACAAGTCAGCTGCCAACTGGAGGCTGTGGAGCCATTGAGGAAATGTTGATGCATGCATGATTTTAATCTGTTAAATGCGAAAATGCTGAAATGCCATTGCGGACTTTTCAGCCATCGGCAATGACTGCAGCTAATGACGCGCAAAATGTTTACAAATCATTTTGTCAATAACGACAACTGGCAAGGGATATACACGCCTGATCCTTCCATAATTTGCCCACATTTCTTACATTCATCGACAGGCGGCCATGAAAAGGTCATTAGTGTGCGACTGTGTGCTCATGTGCCTGTGCGTGCAAGTGTGTGTGTGTGTGTGTGTGTGTGTGTGTGTGTGTGTGTCTGTGTCTGTGTGAGTGACTGTGGCACAAATGGCCATTCAATATGCCATAGAAAAACATATACACTCACGCACACACAGACATACATATGATGCTTATAGCTAAAGCCAGCAGCCATAACAGCCACATGCTTTTTTCCACAACATTAACGCAAATTGCAAATAATAAAAATTCAAAATACCGTACGGATAGCTGCACGTGCTGCTGTTGTTGCTGTTGCTCTCTTCCTTGTTCGTGTGTGCGTGTGTGTGTGTGTATGCAAGCTCAAGTGTTGGCCTGCGGAATCCATAGCAAACCACAAAGTGAAGCTGACTATGGGCACATTTATCGCAGCTATCGAGGCATTTTTAAGCCCACCTACAACTCATGTAGTGTTGTTCCCAAAAAAAAAAAATAAAAATAATAAAAGAAGAGAAAAGAAAAAGGAATTGCAAATTGTACTCTACATTTGCCAAGACTATGCGTGAGTAGAGTCACGTTCTTGATGGCAGATCTTATTAGTTATTCTTTATTTAGTAGAAACTCGATTTAGAGGGTGCCCCGGGTAAGGTTCCCTTTGTGGACCAGACTTGGATATTCATAAATAAATTGAATAAATTTATATAAATTTCTATGGTCAAAGCTGAATTGCAAACATATAAGGACTTAATAGTATAGTTGTTCCCTTTAGTATTACAACTGCGAACTGTAATTATATTTTCGTATTTAATTCCAATGAAACAATATAATGTAATGTATGATATATAATACTTCTATGCATCTAAATAGTGTCAAATCTAGAGAATTTCACCATTAAATGAAACTTGAGTGGTTGCTAGAGCATTTCAGTTGGGGCATTTTCCGTTTCTTTTTCATTTTCTACGGTTTTTCTTCTGTTGCTGTTCAAGCGAATCAAAATGAAATCTATTTTATGCAAAGGCACGCACCGTGCTCCGACCCCGAGTCCGGCCCCGGCCCTGGCGCCGACCCACGCTCAAGTCGAGATGCAGATCCCCAACCTGTACTGGAAGTAAGCCAAATCTAAGATGGAGCCACATATATGGTCTCTACTTTACGGCTCCCGTGCCACTGCTGTATGCATGTGTGTGTGCGTGTGTGTATAGGTGTGTTTGCTCACCCAGGCGTTTTCTGGCTAAAAGCTTTACCTATGCATTCATGCATGCGTGCCGTGCAGCTGCCACTGTCTCTTGGACTTGGCATACAATTTATGTATGTGCGAAATATGGCGCCGCATCTTAATTTTACCTTTGGCGCCTTGCAAAACCCTTTGTTGTGCGTGTGTGTGTGTGAGTTTCTTCTTGTGGCCTCGAAAATTGAAATGCATATCGTGTAACGCTTTTAACTTCCTTGAAAATCTCTTGCAGCTGGCCACAGTAATGAAATGGCGACCTGTGGTGACATATCGATGATCTCGCCGCCAACGTCTTCCATTTCGAACGATCAAGATCCGTTTGGACAGCTGCCACCGTTACCACCGCCGTTGCGTTCCACTCAAGTGCTTCAGCCATTGAGCGTATTTCCAGGTGCCCAACTAACTAACTAAATAAATCTCCTCTCATTTATCTGCTCTCTTTGATTGTCTCTAATGTCTGTTGTTGTTCTTTGCTCGCATTTTTCGGTTGGTTTTATTTCGATTTACATTTGACCTACAGTTTTTGTTTTCCTCTGCATATTTGTCAGAGACATCAAAATATATTTGATTTGTTCAAGTATTTTATTGCCACTTGAATTGATGTGTAGATTGAACTTTTGATTTTGTTTCTAGCTTAATTGGCGTTGATGTATTTTAGACTCCTTTTATTTTGATTTTGACTCCATCACTGAAATACCTGCCATAGCATACGAGACTACACGTTCTAGCACACAAACACACCCGCACACACACACACACACACACAGAGACTCCCGAATGCCTGTAAACCACACACACACACACACGCATAGCCACAGGTATACCAAACATGCCGCAGCGCGTTACAGTTACACACATTTTTGTTAACTTTGTTTAGCATTTTTCAGCTGCGCCAGCCGCACCCATTCAGGCTATCAATCAATCAACCGAATTCCATAAAAAGAAAAAATTTAAAACTACCAACAGTCGTCCATTAATTAAATGTCGCTCTTTCTATGCCCTCTATCTGTGCTTGCTCTTTGTACTTTCAACTTTTTGACTAAAAAAAAATATATATTTGTAACATTCCATAGAAAAAAAAAAAAAAGAAAAAAAACAAACAAAAAACTTTTTCAAGTAGCTGTGCTCTGTATTGATGCTGCTATGTGTTTTTCTTTAAATTGTTATTTTGGGAAATGTCTATTAGAAAGCAAATAAAAAACATTCATATATCAAATGTAATTTGCAGCTGCTTTGTAAACATTTTTTGAACGTTTGCCAGCCGTTACTCTTTCCACTTCACTTACCTTAGTGCTGTCCCACAACTGTCAAACAAATCCAAAAACCAAAACCAAACCAAAAATACTGAAATGCTAACAAATTCTAACAATTTTGTGCTCTCTTCTTCTATTTTTATAAACCGGACAAAACAACAAATCTTGACAAACAATTTACTATTTATATTGAATAATATGCTTTTATGCGTTCATTTGTAGAGTGAGTATAAAAGTGCAACTGCAACTGCAACTGCAACAAGAACAAACCCAAGTAGGAATCAGCCTACTTTTAATATATTCTATTTATGCATAGTATTTAAGCTTTTCATTTGTTTTTATTTATTTGTGCAAAGCCTTTGCCTATATTTATGATTTGAGTGATTTAGTTTTTAGTTTTGCTGGTTTTCGAATTCGTGTTAAGCGTAATCATTAAGTGGTTTTGTTTCGACACAAGTCCTTATGAGCCTGCTCGTTATCTTCTTGTCGTGTATGCCTTGTTCAGTGTCCAATTTGAGCGAAGATTCTTACGATTATGTTTTTGGTGGTCGACGTAAGACTCCGCCCACAACAACGTCAACTCAACTTAAGCTGACCTCGCCGCCAGTGCGCCTGCGACCCGAAGGTGCGTATTACTCATCCATTAACTGAATATCTCTCCCATTCGTCCGGCTGCCCAATTTCTCGAACTAACCTCTAACTGTCGCCCACAGACGCCTATCGAGGTGATAATATAAACAACGGCCGTTTCTATCGACATTCCTTCAGCTACGCCCCCAAGCGCCAGCGCCACTCGAGCCGTGATGATCGTGACCGCGAGTCAAGATTGAGATGTCATGGCGAGGATGAGGCAACACTGCGCCAATTGCTGCTCGAGTATGTAGAACAAACGAACGAACCAAAGCAATGCCAATCAGGCAGGCGAGTTGAATTGCCGTTGCATGCAGATAAAATGAACACAGAATGAACTAGGCGTGGCACTTGCTACAGCTACAGCTGGAGCTACAGCTACAGCTACAGCTACAGCTACAGCTGGAGCTACAGCTACAGCTACAGCTACAGATACAGCTACAGATACAGCTACCTCTGCGATTTTTAGCGTGTTGGCTCATTATGCGTCATTTAATTTGCATGCCGCAAATTGCTCGCCGCAAAGTATTTGCAGTTAGCTAGACAAATAAAATAAATAGCAATTATTTAGCAATATGCATATTTAGTTTGATGCCCATAAAGAATGTGCCAAGTTTTTAATTTACACATTTAATGGCACGCACACAGAGTCATTTGCATTTAATTTATCTATTTGGCTACTCGTCGTGTATTGGAGCCAATGTTTTATTTACGAATCAGCAAACACGACGAATTATTTTCAGTTTGTTTTGTCCTTTAATTGAATGCACAAACAAAATAATTTTCACAGATTTCAAACTATTTTCGTAATTGCAGTTTTTTTTTTTTTTTTTATATTTAATGTAAACAATATTTATTCGATGTTTGGACTTTTGGTCATATTTATGCGCAAATATTTAACTACTCTAACTACTTTCCCTCCCCCACACAGATTAGCGCAAATTATGTTCGTTTAAGTGTCCAGCGCGTGTCCTTAAAATGTCAATTATTTATTGAGGGCATTTGTGTTGTGTTGCTTTTGTTGCACGGCCACCCGTAAAAAGTGTAGAGGCATAGCCAACAACAAAAAGCCCCAAATATCAAACAATATTAATAACAACGGCAGGCACATGCGACATTCACCAAAGCTCGGGTTAACAAAAAATTCTCGACAAAGCAAAGCAAACAGAAGAAAACATGCAAAAAATATTAATTAAGCCAAACGTTTTTTGATGCATAACTAAAAAACAAAAAAAAAAAAAAAAAAAAAAAAAAAAAAAAAAAAAAAAAAAAAGCAAAGAAAGACAGAGAGAGAGAGAGAGAGAAGGAAAACGGAAGATTTATATAAATTGTTAAATAAACGCCGGAGTGTGAACACAAAATAAAAGCCAACAAAATGATGGGCACAATGCCACCCAGGTACATATACAAAGCATTCCAAACTATTAAAATTAATTTTCATAATAATAACAAAGCATAGTCATAATTAACAGCGCGAACATTACGCAGACGCCATGTATTCCATTTTCCTTTTATTGTCAGTTTTCAGTTTTTCTCTGTTTCTGTTGTTATTAATTTTGTTGTTGTTGGTTAATATGTTTATTTTGCACAATGCAAATATTTTAAATTAATGCAAATTTATCACAAAAACGCTCTTATTTTGTCTTCTTACCGTTTTCTGTAATTACTAATAAAAGCGTGACTGCGTAAGTCTGTGTGTGTGTGTGTGTATGTGTGTGTGTGTGTGTATGTGTGTGTGTGTTTGCTGTAAATGGCTAGGCATTAAAATTTGTATATGTTTAATTAAAACTGTTTAATTCGCTTCAATCGTTTTGCTGCTTTGTTGGTTTGCTGTGCGCTGTGTAACAGATTGATATTGGTTTCATAATGCCAACCCACTGCATTGATTACATTCATTCATATGATATCGGTGTAAAGAGAGTTTTAGTTTCTGTACATATGTAAAGTGTTTAAATGCAATTGATTTTTGGTTTTATACAAGCACTACAACGTACGCTAATCGAACTCAAAGCTGTCGAACGAAATTCCGAGTCTACATTTTTAATTTAATATCGATAGCTGTCATTACGTAACATGGTACATAACTGTTTAACCAAACATTTCCATTTCAATACATTTCAATTGTGTTCTTGTCATCTACTTTCCATCCACAACATCAACAACAACAACTGCAACTATACAACAACCACAACAATAACAACAACAACAACAACCAATTACAGAAGCCACACCCAAAGTGGTTTGGTATTTACGCCACTCAATGAGTATGCAATTTCCATTTCCCTACTACTGCAATCACAGCAATTATATAAATAACTAAATATCTATACTACTACTACTATCTATACATAACTATACATTATATACTACTTCTACTACTACTACTACTACTACTACTACTACTGCTAACTACATTTCTATCCTTCCAAGTACCTGCTATTTATTTTCTGCTCGACCTTTTGTAATATTAACCAATGCACTCCCATACGGCACTTCACAGACCATTCAATTGATTTGTTAATTATTACAAATATTTAACGAGCAACGCAAATACGCCCCAAACTCGTGCTCACCAAAATTTTGCATGTCAGACAATTAAAATTCAATTAGTATGCCTAAATTAAATTTAGTTGTTATATTGTAATTATCGCCTCTGCAGCCAATCCATTTTTCGATTGTCAAATGTATGTGATGCGGCTGACACTGTGGCTGGGTGCCGCACTGGCCCTAGACACTTGATGCGCATTGTAGGGCACTTGAGAGCAGCCACAACAATCTGTGAGCTGAAGCCTCTGTTGCTCTTATTGTGTGATTCGGTGTGTGTGTGTGAGCGAGTGTGTGAATGCGTATGTGCTATGTTCTTTATGACATGCCGAAAAGTGTTCGAGTGCCATTAAGTCACTGTACACACTTAAATGCACACACCCACACACGCACACTTGCACACTTCAATCATCAACAACAACAACAACAGCATTCTCGTCCAGGCAGTCAGTTAATCAATATTGGACACTCAGCCCCACTCACTCAGCAATCGACCCCTACTTTGCATGCCAACAAAGTCATAATTATCATTCAACCGCCCTAACCCGACCTCATCGGATGTGATTTAGCTGCATAAGGCAGAACAGCTCATCTGCTCGCTCACATCGCTCTTTAAAAGTCACTCAACATTTCAGTCATGTTTGATTTAGCTTGATTGCCATCACTTTAGTAAGTTTTGTTAAATTAATTACATAAATATTCAGTTTTTTCTCTGTCACTTTGATTTTATAAAACTGTTTAACTAATTGGCGGAATGGTCCCCTCACCAAAAAAAAAAAAAAAAAAAAAAAAAAAAAAAAAAAAACAGGAATAAAATACGCGTAAATTAAAGCTGCAACAAATCGAAAAACTCGTGAATCAGCTTTAATTTGTTGATTTATCCATTTCACTTCATTGCGACTGCCATTTAAATTGGTGCATTATGCTTTCTGTATCATGTGTTGTCTCATTTTAGCATAAAATACAAATCAAATTTGATATCCACAAACAAATGTTAATTCATGCAAATTATACAGAACTGAAAACGACAAAGAACAAATTCAAAAATAGTAAAAAATTAATCAAATCTAAAATGCAACAAATTCAACGTGAACTCCAATAAAACAAAACAACATATTTTCGTAATTGCAAATTGTGTTTGCCGCAAAAAGGGCGAAAGCAAAAATAATAATTAAAAATGAAATAATATCGAATTGCGTACATTTGGTGAATGTCCCATATGCCAATTGGTTTGAACAACTTTAATGAGTATGTCACAAATATGAATTATACTTTTTCTGATATTTTATTGCTACTATTTTGTTTACCTTTTACAAAGCTTGACTATAACTTTGATTAGCTGAGCTGAGCGGACTGCGAGCCCCACTTGAGCTGAGCTCACCTGCCAGTGAAGCGGGCTGCCTTATTACTCCTCTATTCACTCTATATATCGTTGCCCAGGCAGCCATTATCAAGTGGCTCTCCATAGGATAATGATATTTTATTTACATGCATATGTGCATATGCAGGTGCATTCGCCACAAAGGACAACATTGTGAAAAGCGTCAGGCTCACGTATAAATTCGCGAGCACCTTAAATGAATACAAAAGGTAACTGCAGCAACAGCAACAGCAGCCGCAGCACCAGCAGGAGCAAGAGCAGGAGCAGCAGAAATTGGCACAAATTTTATTAAATGCTCACGTATACAAATCCGTTACACAAAACCGAAAATGCTTGCATCTGACAGACACACAAACACACATGCACGCACACAAGTATACGTATGCGTGATACGCATACAGATCCCTATAGAGATTCGGCTATAGCAACAGTGATATGGGATAAAGATATGCATGCCAATACATTCGCACAAGCCACAATTGTTTTCATGGAGAACAATAACTTACATAGGATGCCGCTCGTTCTGGGTGCCGTTCTGCTTCTGGTTCTGGTTCTGGTTCTGTTTCAGGCTCTAGCTGTGCTGTGCTGCTCGTGGTGCTGCAGCTCGTTTGCTGATGTATGCATAAAATAATCCTTTTATGCTCGGCACAACAATGTCCGTGAAATGCAAAACAATAACAATAATAACAACAGCAGCGGCAACAACAATGAAATGACAACATGTTGCGAATAACTCTCGCCTGCCTGTACCCCGCCGCCCCCTGCCAGCCGCATAGGCGCATTAACATAATGCGCAGCCAACTCAAGTGCATGGCTTTGCAGAGGACTGGCCGGGGGGCAATAGCTCTGGCTCTGGCTGTGGCTGGTCGTGCAGCCTATGTGTCGTATGCGCATTGTGTGCGTCGGCTATCAACGCTCTGCTTCCCGTCCGCCTGCTCGCGTTCTCTCCGTGGAGCATGTGCAACTGTCGCCTATAACTTTTGCCACACCATGTCCCGTTTTGTTTGTTGTTGCTGTTTGATTTTGGGCGCCACTCGCGCGCTCTGTTTGCACAACCAACAAAAATCACTTCTCACTTTCAGTCATAGATACGTACTATGTACACATAATGCTTTTTGGCTAGCCCCAGCCCCAGCCCTGGCAAAGCAAATGCAAACACACACTCGCATACTCACACGCGCACACACTGAAATAGTGTGGGCGTTTATTTGTTGGGATGTCGCTGCATGTTGATGAAAATGTAAATTTTATGCATTCCGTAAAGACTAAAAGTCGAATCTAAGCCGGAAAACAGAAGTGATTACTCCACTTGGTATACACTGACACCAACTGCGGTTAGCACAACAAAGGCTATGCCATTTAAAGGTCTCTTTTGGGGATCCAAAGATGCCAATTGAAATTGTCCGCAATTTCGATAAAAATAAAAATAAATTTCCAGCAGTGCGACCCGCAGAGTATTTCCGTTAACTATTTGGAATTTATGTCTATACGGATAGTAGCAGAGCTCTTCTATACAGGTCTCAGGACTCTTCCTGCTTGGCTCATTGCCCAACTGAATTTATAGTCAGCTCAGCTTTATGTATCCAAGTGTGTATTGCACTCGGCGTTCCACGCAGATCATTTATCCTTTTAATTTTGAGACTTTTACTGCATAATTCTTGGCCTAACCTAAACGAATAATGCCAACAATTCACTTTAACTTACTTTTTATGTACTTGGTGGCTTGGCTTTTAAGTTGGTGCTGTTGTTGTTGCGCCTCCGTTGGCTCTGTCTCTCTGTCCCACTGCGCCAGTGTCCCTCTTTCCGTCTGTCCTGCTGGAACCGCAACAACACACGAATCCTTTCATTTACTTAGAGCTAGCTCTGCCTGGTTTTGTTGCCTGTTTTTGGCTCTGCTTTCTGTGTTTCTGTATTTCTGTTTTGTATTTTGTATTTCGCATTTCGCATTTCGTATTTTAAGTTTTAGTTGCAGCTCAAAGCCATAAAATTTATGTTGCTTCATTCCTCAATAATTGCATAGCTCGGTAAATTTTAATGCAAGCGGTCATAAATAATTTCGTACGGTGCCTTCGTTTGCTTGACTTGCGCCACAAAATAAATTACGTTGATACGCCAAATAACTACGTAGTCTGTAGCATAATAAAAGCCAGAAGGCATTCGCCAGCTATCGTACAACTAAAGTGCATTTTTGCTTGATATTTTCTTTAACTGTAACAAATACAACAAATTCTGCAACAACAACAACAACAACTATTGCGACAATTCTACAAATGAACAACAACAACAACAACAACTACGTATCGTCTTGGGGCCACTTTGCGTGACTTGGCGTCGGCACGTGACGTCACGCAACGCCGTCAATTGAATTGTATGCATTGCACGCATATGACCCGCACTTGGCCACGGCCACGCCCCCCACACAAATACACACACACCCACTCACACTCACACTCACACTCACACTCACGTGTGGAACGGGCATTTTTGATGGGGCGGACGTAATTGCAACTGCATTGGGGCCTGCATCGCCGTGGCGCAGTCTGCAAAAGCAAGTTAGCGTGATGAGCATGAATCTATCAGCGAAACTCGATGAGCTGCAGCGAGGCGATCGACACCTGGAGACGACAGTCGCCTTGTGCGAAATCCGCACACAGCTGCAGGAGCTGACCAAGTCCGTGGAGAGCTGCCAGAGTGAGGTATCGGAGGTAAGTGGAGCACAGCGGATTAACACCAAATTCAATTGTCCTAAATTCGATTTGCCATTATGCGTGTGTGTGTGTGTGTGTGTGTGTGTTTAGGTCAAACGAGACATGGTGGCCATCAAACACGAACTGGACACCGTGCAGCAGGTGAAGGAGGAGATTGAGGAGCTGCGCGAATATGTGGACAGACTGGAGGAGCACACGCACAGACGGAAGCTAAGACTTTTAGAACAAGTTTGTAGCTTAAATTATTTGCCATGTTGTGTAATTAAATACTTGAATTTCATTTCTATTCATGTACACCAAACCAAACCAAACCAAACCAAACCAAACCAAACCAAGCCACAACCGAACCAAAACCAAACACCCAAACAGTACGAAACAAAACAAAACAAACACAAACATTGAACAAAACGACACTGAAAAGTTGTGCTCATGATGAAAATTTCTTGGAACTCAATTCCATTTCCGCATTTGCTCTTTATCTATGTCTATATATGTATGTATAAATATAGATGGGCGCAACTTTCGAGTACCCCACATACAGAGACACCGGCTTTCGAGTTCACACATTTAACATGATTATTTTCAGTTCTATTTTGTTTAATACATTATTTCTTGGTTAATAAATTTTCAAGCAGAAACCTAAACAAAAATCGTTTTTTATTGCAAGTTTATTTTAATAAGTTTTCATCAGTTGTCCACCTAGTTTTAATATTTCGTTTGAAATTCAAATCAAGTAGCGATTGGCCTCATCTCAAAGAATTTGACGTAACATTTGATTTTTATGCACACTTGTTTGCAAAGCGTTTGAGAAAACCCGCACATACCCAGCCAATCATCCCAGATCCCGTCCCGCCGCGTGCAATCGTGCTTTTCTAATTGAGTTCTGTTTTTGGGCCACCTGTTGCAGGGTCTCACCTTCTTCCTCACCTACTCCATATTCTCGGCGGTGCTGGGCATGCTGCAATTCGGCTACAACACTGGAGTCATTAATGCGCCCGAAAAGAATATTGAGAACTTTATGAAGGATGTGTACAAGGATCGCTACGGCGAGGACATTAGCGAGGAGTTCATACAGCAGCTCTACTCGGTGGCTGTCTCCATATTTGCCATTGGCGGCATGCTCGGTGGTTTCAGCGGTGGCTGGATGGCCAACCGCTTTGGCAGGTTTGTAGTCAACAACAACAAACAACACTCAAGGGATTCTACTTAATATTATCATCCATACCTTGGGCACTTGCAGAAAGGGCGGTCTATTGTTGAACAATGTGCTTGGTATATCCGGCGCCTGTTTGATGGGCTTTACCAAAGTTAGTCATTCCTATGAAATGTTATTCCTTGGCCGATTTATAATAGGTGTTAATTGCGGTAAGTACATCACACTCCCTATATTGTGTATCTATATTCATCTATGTCTATCTCTCTCTCTCTCCCGCTCTCTCGCTCTCTGCAGGTCTCAATACTTCGTTGGTGCCAATGTACATCTCTGAAATAGCACCACTGAATCTGCGCGGTGGTTTAGGTACTGTTAATCAATTGGCTGTGACTGTAGGTTTACTATTATCCCAGGTGCTGGGCATTGAACAGATCTTAGGCACTAACGAGGGCTGGCCCATTCTGCTGGGCCTGGCCATATGTCCAGCAATATTGCAATTAATATTACTGCCAGTTTGTCCCGAATCCCCAAGATATTTGCTCATAACCAAACAATGGGAGGAGGAGGCGCGTAAAGGTAACAGCAAACAGCCAACAGCCAACAGCTGAGAGCAAATGATAATCGAATTAATTCGCTTTTTTTGGCAGCACTGCGTCGTCTACGCGCCTCCGGCTCCGTGGATGAGGACATTGAGGAGATGCGCGCCGAGGAGCGCGCCCAGCAGGCCGAGAGCCATATATCGACCATGGAGCTGATTTGCTCGTCTACGTTGCGTCCGCCTCTGATTATTGGCATCGTGATGCAGCTGAGCCAACAGTTTAGCGGCATCAATGCCGTCTTCTACTACTCCACGTCGCTCTTCATGAGCTCCGGCCTGACCGAGGAAATCGCCAAGTTTGCCACGATAGGCATTGGCGCCATTATGGTAACCCGGCTACAGTTGATCCAGCCAAGGCCTCGCACATTCACATGAATCCTCTCTTTCAATACAGGTTGTCATGACATTGGTGTCCATTCCCCTAATGGATCGCACTGGCCGCCGTACGCTGCATTTGTATGGACTGGGCGGCATGTTCATCTTCTCCATATTCATAACGATTTCCTTCCTGATCAAGGCAAGTACAAGAGTGTCCATCATCCTGCATAAGCCCTACTTAGCATTTGGTATTTTAGAGTACGGCAATGGTTTGCCAAAAGTTTTGTTTTAGCATTAGCATATATTGCATATTGCATTTGATTTTGATAATGATTTAAGGACGCTGTCTAAATATTTTGACTCTAATGCTACTCATTCTATACTTGTATGTTTTGATAAATATTTCATTATTGACATAGATATTTTATGCATGAAGTTGTGTAGACCCCCTTTGCCAACAAGCCCTAGAGTAAAACCGAAAAAAAAAAAAAAAAAAAAAAAAAAAACGAAAAAGGGCGGGCATGACAGTTGTCCCGCGCGTATATCTATAAATTATTGATGTGAGATATGTATATTTGAATTTATAACAAGTTGAATTTATAGCTGCGCCTCTGCCAGCATTCAATTGCCACACCCCTCGATCGCATTGCATTTACTACAATGCGCCTTGTAAAAATGCGTTAAAATTAGTGAAAAAAATATATATAAATGTATATACTATGTTATTTATGGGCTGCCGCTAAGCCACTGCAATTATTAATTTTGTATAAAATATATTCTCAATGTAGCACACATATCAAGCATGCAATGCACCCAGCAGCAAGAGACACAGATTTAATTTATTGCTACGTTTTTTCACCGTTTTACCTTATATGTTAATAAATCTAGTTTAAGCTTTAAGGCTCCCTGTACATATAGTATTTATAATTCCCTTTTTAATATGATCAATATGAGTATGTTTATAAATAATTTAATCTAACCTAAAGCCTGATGCGTGTCGCCCGTGTCGCCCGTGTTGCACCTATAGTCAACTTTGTTGCTTGCCTTATTCAAAAATAGTTTTTCTTTGCAAAGTTTCTATATTGTGTTGTGCCTAGGTTAAGTTGTTGCCTAAATGAGCTGCCCATTCAATCAGGTATTCGACTGAGTCTAGCATGTGAGAGACAAGGACCAACAGTTGGAGCTATTAGTCCCTGAGAGGCTTAGCTCTAACTGAGCGCGTTCAGCGGGTCAGCTCATTTGGGCAATTGTCTCGCCCCTTATTTAAAAGCTATTCTCGACTTGGCAGGCTTTTGCCCCCACTCACACACACACACACACACACACAAAGATACAGACACAAACACACCAACTTATTTAAAATTAATTTGTTTTCCTATTTTGATTATTTGACAAAGAAAAGCAGACACAGTTTCAACAGCAAAGACATGATCACACGATTTGCAATTTGCAATTTGCAGTTTTTCCGGGCACCAAAATGCAAACAGTTCACAACACAGCCAACCGCAAGCCAGTGTTGGGTAATGTACAAAGCTGTCGCTAAATTGATTCTAGAGCAGAACACGCGCTGACAAACGCTTCAAAGGCCACTTTCAACACACAAACCTCACACTGTCACCCGTGAAATGTGTCAACACGCCGCTTGATTTATTAAATAGACTTGAACTAAATCCTAATCTATATAGTACTACTTATTTAAGATATACATACATACTAGTATTCTCCACTACTTGTACTTTAAGCGTTCTCCAAAGGTGTTACAGCAAAAGTATAAAAGCTCAAGTGACAGTTTGTGACGCGACGAGAACGATTCAACTCTTTGAGAACCAAGATAGCAACTACTTTTAAAGTATCTTAACTAAGTATATGTTCCACTGGACTCTAAGCCCAACTCATGCATATAAGCGCTCAGACTCATGTTATGGTAGAGGGTTTAACTTAACTTTACATTATCTTACGTTTCTGGTTCAATGGCTGACCATATTCCTTGATTTGTTTCGGTTTGTTATCAACGAACAGTTCGTTAAACATCAAGACATATATACAAATACATGTATTGCGTACATATGCAAATATTTGTATATATGAGAATGAAACCAAAAGCCTACAAATCATCGAGAACGCGAGTACTACGCATTTTGTATAGGAGTTTTTTGGTTATGTGCAGGAAATGATCGACTGGATGTCATATCTGTCTGTGGTAGCTACGCTCGGTTTTGTGGTGTTCTTTGCCGTGGGACCCGGCTCCATACCCTGGATGATAACAGCGGAGCTCTTCTCCCAAGGCCCGAGGCCCAGCGCCATGGCCATTGCCGTGCTGGTCAACTGGATGGCCAACTTTGTGGTCGGCATTGGATTCCCCAGAATGAAGGCAAGTCCCTGTATATTGAGTGGAATTATTCATAATAAACCCATATACTGTTTCCCCGCTTTGTACAGAACTCACTGGAGAACTACACATTCTTGCCATTTAGCGTTTTCTTAGCCATATTCTGGATATTCACCTACAAGAAGGTTCCTGAGACCAAAAACAAAACCTTTGAGGAAATCTTGGCCCTCTTCCGTCATAACAACGGCAGGTACGTAAGCGCTTCCATTCACTCATAGACTTTGCACACAGCTCACTGCGATTCGATAACTACAAAGTTCTCACTGTAACCAAACCCAAAGAGATTAGACAGACGCCTATTCCATTCCTAAGAGCAGCTCAGCCACATTTCCACAAATCTATTGTAGCTAAACACTCTCCTAAAGTGAAACGAGTGTATTTCCTTCAATTATGTACTTGGAAGTTTATTATGCGGTATGCATAGAAGTTGTGTGTAGCCCGCCAGCTATGCGCCTAAGTTGTTCAATTTTGAAATTTTATCCTGTTTATTTTGTTGTAACACATTGCGTTTTAACGACTGTACTGAAAATAATACCAACCATGTCCTTTCTATGTATGCCCGAAACTAAAGGACATTTCGAGATAGTAGACTGTACGGGTAAGTTGCATGAATTTAAGAGAAACTGACAAAACATAAACAAAATAAAAATTTAAAAAACAAACAAACTTAATAAACTCCAGATCGAAGCTTAAACAAAACTACAATCTGAAGCGTTTCGCTCTATTTAAACGTAGCTCGTTTGCTGTACTTTATTAGTTCACTCTAAAAGCAACTTTATTGTACATTTTAACTACTTAAAACAAAACAAAACAAAACAAATCAAAAAAAAAAAAACAAACAAACAAAAAAAGCAAATTAATGAAATTCTATGAAAACTTGCGCTCAAAGTTTCATACTTTTTCGGCATGTCTGCTTAACTTTGCCTGTTCTACTCGTTACTTTTGTTACAAATTACAAACTACAAATTACAAATTACATTAAAAATAATTAAAACTACTACTACAATCGATTAACAGCTGGCTTCAGCTGACAAACTAATTATTCAATACAAGTTCATATTTAGCAATTTAAATATAAAAACTACTCAAATATTTCATATGAATTTAAATACTCTGTATACCCTTCTATTTAACTGCCATGTTTCATTATCAACCGTTTTGTAATTCTCTATTCTATTTCTCTCATGTCACCACCACCACCCCGAAATGAAATGATATATGCAGATATGTGTGTATACTCTTGTATGCATACACATATATACATGTATTTCAATCAATTCAATTTCTAATTCATGCAGCGCCCTTACATCTAAACAATCCCCCTCCGAGTCTGTGTCCTGATTGCTCATTGTTCATTCTTAATAAATTGGTTAGTTTAAAGCACCACAAATTTTCAGTGTTATTAACAGAGCACAACAACAAATGACAAAACAGAAACACACACGCACACACAGCTACACACACACACACGCACACACACAGTCATATAAGTTAACAAAACATTTTGATTATGTTGCTTGTCCATTTAGTGGGGAGAGTGTCAACGGCAATGGCAACAGTAGCTCCACAGCGGACATTGAGATATCGCAACGTGACTCCAATGCAACGCGAACCAAAGTGCAGTAATGTAGGGCAGCTGTTGTCCCCCGCACACGCCCCAGCCCACATTGACGCCCACGCCCATGCCCAGTTGCAATGTCCTCGCAAATTTAATTGGCATTTCAATGTGTGCACAAGGAAACAGTCGCAATCTCAACAGTCGGAAATCACTTTTTTTTCCTCAATTTCGCTCGAGTTTCGAAGTGGAACTGAACGGAAAAGTTTGTTTGCGACAGCTCTTGCGATTAGCCTTGTTTACTTTTAATTTATTTGATACGTTCTAATATTAAGTTCCATTTGTTTTTCTACTGTTTATCTAAATAAATATTATCATAAGTTATTTAATTTGTTGTTTTTATTATTTTGATTTTGGTTCTGCTGTTCGTCTTCGTGTAGCGACCGCGCCTAATAACTTCCAAGCCGGCTCAAACATATGCTCTAAGTTCTTTCAGCTGAGGCTAACCCGCCCCCACAAACACACACACACATACAGGTGTAAAAAATACAAGGTCCCGGTTTTGATCGTCCCACCTGCTCCTCTCTGTAGGCGTACGCGTATTACGCCCAATGTCTCGTAACTGCTGTCATTAGTTTGCAAAATTAAATTTTAAATACGTTTACACTTAAAACATAATCGTAGAGTGTGCGAATTTCAGGAGTATGCTAAACTGCACAAATAGCTTGGAGCCACAAAGTATGAATTCTGGCATCGAGCATGCCGCATTGATGGTATCTGAGGAGAAGACCCAACATGACTCACGTAAGAATTTTAAAAACGAATTTCAAACTGCAAGCAAAATTCCAACTTACGTTATTAATTTCAAACTATTATTTGTTGTGCAAATTGCTCGTTCAATAAAAACCAAAAATACAAAAAAAAAAAAAATACAAAAAAATTAATACAAAAATACACTTAAAAAAAAAACATACACCAAAGAAAAGTATACAGAATATTTACGTATCCATGTTGTACAACAAACACAATTACACACATGCAACATAATGACCTCTAGGTAAACTGAATATAGATGTTTAGCTCTGCCTAAAACAAAAAGTAAACCTACTTACACTTGTAACATGCACACTAATACACTCATATATGTACATGTATATATGTATATACATCCATATACACTTAAACAACACATATAAATACAACATATTCAACGTGCCGCCATTTTAGTGTTACACATTGCGTATACGCAATGTGCCACCCAGACACAAGCAGCGACATGGTGAAACTCTAAAAAAACCACTAAATTACGCATTAACACATATTTTTAATAATTAGTTAGCAAACATTTCTCTTCAAATTTGAATTTCAATTTCCATTTTAATTTCCATTTAAACATTTATTTTTACTCAAATCCACACATGTCCAGCCATTTCAATGCGTCTAACTCGTGAAGCATGCAACATGGCATGACTTTCGCTCATAACATACGTCTTTTAACATTTATTCCTACAAAATTACTATTTATTCAAAATGTATTATTGAACTAGTTAAAATTGTAGCTCTTCTAAAGCCTTGTAGTACTCCTGTACTTTAGAATTCTTTTTGCATGACTGACTAATGGATACTGGTCGGACTCTAGGAGAAGTATAAGGAATTATAAAGGAAGAGCATTAAAAATATAAATCCTTGAATCAGATATAATAAAGTTTAAACTTAAATCACAGCTATTAATGAGGCAAATGATTGTACAAACATATATACTGAACTGTTTCAACGAGACCTTAGTAATTCACTTGAAATACTAAGGGTAATCATTTCTAATTACATATATCCTGAACTAAAAATGAGAAATCATTGAATAATGATTCTATTAAGTGTATAAACCATGCAGAAGCAGGCGTGGCAGATGGGAAATCAGTGTTTCATGATATGGCAGGCAGGCATAGGGTATTCTTGATGATGAATTGAGTCTGTCTGTCTGTTCGTGTGTGTAAAGGAATCGATCTCATTATAATAGCGAGAGGTTTGTTTTCTTATAAAATTAACACCACTATGTGGTGGGCGTAAAAGCAGAGGGGTCTAGATAGAGGCAGGGGAAGCTTAGAAGCATATCATGAGATAAGTTTAGCGCCAACGGGGCATTAGTTTAAACCGAGCAACGCCGGTTAATTACAACCAGTGTCATTAGGAGATATGCATCATCACAAATTATATAGATATTAGTTGCTTCAAGCTTTTTCTGTTATGCATGCTCGCTTTTAAACCACTTCCTTTTCGCAATTCAATATTAGCTTTTGAATGTTTCCACTATTAGAATATATAAGTATTAAGAGATTTGATATAATTTTAACCATGCCATATTTTTCGTTTTGAAAATATTCATAATAATCTGGGAATATTTGAATTGTGCTGCTAAAATTATAATAAACAAATTCAAAATCAACGACAACAATTGATATATTGGAAACCAATTAAATAATCAACTGGATTTATACACAACCACAACTGCAATAACTACAATACCAACAACAACAACAATACTACCATCAATCACAATATCAAATAATAATAACACATGAACCTACTGTATGTAACCGATTGGGAAACGTCACTGATATATTGGCGACAATCTGAATAATGCATGAACAAAAACACAAAACAAATTCCAAATCGATTCGTTGCAAACTATATACTAAAGTCTTTGGTACGACTTCGTTCTCGTTGACGGTTGAAGGCATGGGTCCATATCCGTTAAGTGATAGCACCAATCTCTTGGGTCCAACGTCGACGAGTTATGCGAGCGGCGGTGTCGGTGGCGGTGTCGGTGGCGGTGTCGGTGGAGCCGGCTCCACGGCCTGCTATACAAACTACGGTACAAATATACAAACGCCAGTTCCTAATCGCAAATGCTACTACAATGAGTCTGACTATGGGCGAGACGATAGCTTTCGCAGGCACTCGGCGCATGGAAGAATGTCATGTAGGTTAACAGCAACTACTCTAAGAGCCCCTAAACCACACTCACAGAGTCCCCAATCAAGCAATTTATAAGACACCAGCTATTGGGCCACCAGCCACAAAGCATTTACATGAAAATGCCGCGCGTGCCGCTTGGACAAGACTTAACACACAATCGCACCCGCTCGTCAGTTAACCAAACGTATCTGCTCGTATCACTAACCTTCTAGGCTAAGCTGCAACGAACTGCAGATGGTTCGATCTAATGCTGAGAACCTTGGTTGATCAACTGCTTTAAATATATATCATTTTGGTTTGTTTGTTTGTTTTCTTTTCCGATTGTTTTCCCATTATAGTACGCAAGTGAACGAGAGCTCGGGACCTGCCTAAACCTTGTTGAGCAATATCATTGAATTGGCTAAGTAAACAATATCTAAAAATAAAAACAGCACCTTTAAAGAAACCACTGTACTACATAAAGGGTGCCAATAATGCGAACAAATAAAGAACATGCGGATTATACATACATCTAGTATTCAAAATTGTCCGGAAATAACTTTGGGAATCGCTTTTTCAAATCACAATTCATTTCATTACCATGAGTCATTTAGTTGCTAAATACGTTATTAATCTGCATGACCACGGCATTCGCTCGAGGCGAGAGATCATTTGTAAATTGTAAATCGAAGTAGCTAAGCGCATGTGTATTATTGGCATGTACTTTCTGCATGCACTGTTAGACTTAACCACTACTACTACTGCAACTACAACTACAACTAAATCCAGCCAGAAAACTAATAAACTAGCTCGAATAAATAAGAGAAATAAATCGAACTGAAATCAAGTTCTACTGGTAGCTCTATTAATTGGAAAACTGTCTCGATTTTCATTTTGTTCTTTCGGCACCTTTGCGCTTCTTGTAGCTGCATCCGAGCGATTTTTAGACGGCGGCCGAATTACACACCAGGGCCGGAGCGCTGCCTCTGCGCCCCATCACCTTCGTCAGCAAGCACCTGCCTGCCAGAACAGCGGGCCTTGACTGAGGAACGGCTCACCTCCTGAAACTGCCAGTGTACTTTCAACGAGTCGCGCTGAGGAGGAGCAGCAGCAGCACCACCAGCAGCACCACCAGTCCTCCTCCTCCGCCGCCAACTCTGCCGCTGCAGTCGCAACACAGCCCCAGCATCTGCATCAGCATCAGCATCAGTCCTGTTACACCTCACACGATTACGTGCATTGTAGCTATGAGAAAGATATCGTATGTGATCAAGCGCCGCCGCTACTGTCGAACAGCACCCAACACAAGCATGAGCCGCCCCAGCAGCAGGAGGCGGCAGCCGCTACCTCGCATTGTCATCAAGCAGCACAGCCATCGCAGCGCAAGCACAGCCACAGTCACAGTCCGCACCACAGTCGCCACACTTCCCCGCACAGCCATCACTCCCACCTGGGCCAGGGTCAGAGGCAGTCACAATCGCACTCGCACCATCATCATCGCCGTCGACGCCGGCAGCACAGCGTCGCTGCTGTGGGTGGCAGCGGCAGCTTGCCTGGCGCCCACACCCACCAGTCGGCCTCGGGCGGCGGCCAGAGCACACGCCATGTGTGCAGCAGTCGGCGCCATCGCTCCGTCACGGATGTGTCCTGCAACTCGATTAACGCCTGCCAGGATGCGGCATGCGCCGACCGCGAGGTGCAGGAGATAATGGTACGCAAATCCTGCTGCAGCTCGTCCCGCACCGAGCTGGCCCAGTACTTTGCAGAAGACCTGTACGGCACTTCGTCGCGTCGGCCCAGCTCCTGCTGCACCAGCTCCGACTACTGCTACCAAACGGACTCCACAAGCCTGTACGGCTCGCGCTCTTCCCTGAGCCGCAACAACTCCATCAAGTCCGCATCGGCCGCCATGCGCAAGCAGCAGCGCCTCCAGGCGCGCCAGCCCAGCTACACGTCGATATCCCTGCGGGGCCTGAATGCCAGTCGACCTAACAGTCAGCTCGGCTCGCTCACCTCCATCTTCGATCGAGCCAAGCAAATCGCCGACGAGAGCAACCTGGTCGAGCACGACCAGCGGCAGGCCACGGTGACGCCCTCCCACAGCTCCACGCTGGACCGGCACAGCTCGAAGGGCGCTCTGAGCAACGAGCTGCCCGAGTATGCCTGCTCGCCGTCGCCCATTCGCTGGAGCTTCCTAGCTGATGGCAAGTCGCCCACTGAGCTGGAGCTGGAGGGCGCTGTGGGTGGAGCTGCTGAGCCAACGGAGCCGACTGCGGAGGATAAGATGGAGGCCTGGCAAGAGCCCCAGCCGGAAATGAAGCCGTGCCGCAAGCTGACCAGCAGTACGGAGACCAGCAGCTGGAAGAGCTCCCTCTACGATGACAGGCCCAGCACCTCGGCAGCGGCACGGAAGCGACGCGGCAGCAGCTACCACTGCGAGTTCGAGGAGTCGACGACCATACTGTTTCACCAGGATCAGGAGGGGGAGCCGTACAACAACTGCTGCAGCAACTACATACAGTGCAACACCTATCTGGATCAGGACCTGCAAATCACCAGCGAGGACATCCATCAGTACCTGTCCAAGGGCAATCCGATGACGGGCGATGTGCTCAACAATTCCAAGAACTATCCGTTTCAACCCAGCAATGCGCTTGAGTTCCAGTACAAGAACAACTTCCAGCAGGGCAACAACAACACGAACAACAACACCAACACCACAAACACGGCTTCAAGCGATGCTGGCGAATGCTTCCATCGGTACGAGCGCAGCTACCACACCAGCTCCAGCAAGGAGACGAATCTGAATCAGAATGCGAGTGGGACCCAGGCGGCGCTGGAGCAGGAGCCGCTGTCCCCCAGCAACATCAACCTCTCGAGCAGCAGCAACAACATCAACATTGTGTTTGGCAGCGCCGGCCAGGAGCGGAACGCCAACGAGGTGAAGTTCATCAACAATCGAGCGGGCGATCGGCAGCGGGAGCGGGAGCGGGAGACCGAGGCGTCGGTGAGCTCCGAGGCGCACCACTCCGGCTACCTGCCCTACACTTATCCCAGCTACGACTACTCGAACATGTCCGGGAATTTGCACTTCGAGAAGCCGCTGGCCATCGATGAGCTGCCCAAGGAGTTTGCTGGCATGCACCTGGACGGCGGTGGCTCCACGACTAGCGAGCATTCGTCATCGTTGCACTTCGACTCGTTTGACGCCGCCTCGGAGCAGAACTTGCTGTCGCAGCCCATGTCGCCCGGGTCGCCAGCATCGGTTTCAGTTAATCCTGCTGCCGATGGGTACATGCACCACGCCCACTTCGATCAGCATCAGCATTATCATGGCCAGTACACGCATGCGCATCAACTGCACCCACACATGCACAGCCACGCCCACGCCCACGCTCATGCCCATGCCCATGCCCATGACCATGACCATCACAGCACCAGCACCAGCACCAACACCAACACCCACACCCACACCAACAGCAGCGGCACGCTCCACTATGGCACCCACGACCTGGCCGAGGACCAGTTCCGGCTGGGCAACGCCCTCAAGAAGGTGCGCAAGCGAGCACGCAAATACACAGACTTCCTGCGCAAGAAGTGAGCCGAGATCGTGAGCCAGACCCCTGCTGATCAGCCTTACTATTCCCATCCCTAGATTCGCCCTACTTTGGCCGCAAGTATGTGGTCGTCTCAAAGTCGCGGCCGGTGCAGCCGCGGCGATCGCAGAGCCTGGACGAGGATTAGCTGTGGACGGACCATTCGAATGCATTCTCAGCTCACTCTTTTCTAAAAGCAATAACTCAACATTTTTCGTAGACACACACACACACACACACACATAGATCGCGAAATGAATAAATAACTTAAATTTGTACACTGCCAAATGATAAAGATGATTTCAATAATGTTTATTTGTGGTAAGCTGAGTACACTGTACAGTACACTGTGCGGTATACAGACAGGCACACGCACACACACATTTACACACACACACACAGACACAGGCACACTCACACTAAGGCATATTAAGTCATTCGAGTACGGCAGCCAGCTACCGAATAACAAGAAGAACAACCACAACAACGACTATTTTAAAAATACCTAAGCTAACAGTGCGTATACATGATAAGTATGAAAATTTGTATATTCAACTTAAAGATAAGAACAGGTTTTGAATTTGCATATTTAACTTAAAGATAACAAAAAGAAAAAACTAAGAACTAAAAAAGCAAATGGAAGTAATAATGCACAACTACCAAAGTATAGTTTTAAATGAAGCGGAAAGAAAAACAAAATGAAGAATTAAACATCTTTAAATAATTATTTATTAGGGTTAAGTGGTCGAAGGAGCGCTACAAGATTTAGAGTTTCAGCAAATGCAGTAAGAATAACAACAACAAATATTAACTATTTAACTACTACAAAATTATTAACATATGCAAGCAAAGCAAACAACTGTAGCAG
Organism: Drosophila navojoa; assembly: GCF_001654015.2. Next base: position 256,072 of record NW_022045891.1, read on the forward strand.
ACACATACAAATGCAAAGCTATTGAGCATTCCACTAAGTCAGTAAGTTAATCTTAAATATTGCATATAGGAAAGTGATTTTTGTTGTTGTTCTTGTTTTAGAATTATTTACAATTTGATATGCGATTTTTTATGATTGCAAATTTCTTCAGGGAATGCTTGCAATTTATGTATAAGCAATATGCCGTTTTGCTCAAATGAAAATTAAACACATATTATATTTTCCAAATTTTCAAAATTCATATTAAATTAAGATCAGTTTGAGTTTTCCCTACATTTCTTATTATTTTTTTAAATTTGTGTTCATTTTGCAATTTTTGTTGATTGCATGGATCCCAACAACTGTCTTCCAATTGTATTTGATAGAAATATTATAGTTTGAATTTCTTTAAATATAAACAATTTACATATATTGATTACTCACATACGAATACATACATACATAAATATATGATTTGAGTAAATTATTCAATCGAACGTACCTTGCGTGACACAAATAAATCAATACAAAATTAATGGTAAACAAATGACGAAGAACTGTAAATATTTGCTGTTAGTTAATCATTAAATTAATTTACAGATAAATTACATAAAGAAAGGAATATAGTTAATATAATTTGTAGTTATTAGCTGTAATCATTAAAAATAGGTAAACCGGAATAATAAATATAAATGCACTGCCAAAAAGGTTTTATAAAAGTAAAAAACAAACAAACAACAACAACACAGATCGACGATGACGGCTCGATTGCAGAAGAAGTCGGGAACGACGACGAAGATGATGATGATAAAACAATAACTGTTGTAAATATAAGAATGAATACATATAGAGAAAATCATAGACATTTTTTTATGGCACATTAAATAACGAGGAGCATGCGACTTGCAGATTTTTTACATTATTTTAAAAAACTAGGTAAATCACAACAATAAATGGATTACCAACAAATTCTAAAAAAAAAACAACCAAACAAAAAAAAAAAAAACAACAACAACAGGAAAAAGAAAAGGCCGCGGCAGCGATTTTGTAGCAAACTCAAAATCAAAAGAGAAAACGTTAACATTGCATAAAACTTAAAAATAAAATAGAAAAATAAATTAATTGAAGCCAAAAGCAAACGAGAAAATACAAATAAATTATACGAACGATGTTAACTGGTTGTGAGTTTGAATGGATAACAGCCGAGATACTCTCGATCGGGGGAGTGTCTGGGATGCATATCACTTGAGCCGAACTAGTCTAATGTTGTGTGCATTAGTCAAATGCAGATGTGTAAATAATGAAATTGGAAGCCCAACTTAGTTAACTGACGCCCGTGCAACTAAATATACACACGCAATGAATTAACTATGCAATTTAACGACAAATTAGTTCATAACAACAATAACAATAACAGAAACCAATCCAATTAATGATGCATACATTTTTAATGTTCACTGAATGCAAAAATTAAACACCGTGAAGTTTGCGTAAGCAAAACAAAATTCATTTAAAACAGAAACAAAATAAAACAAAACAATTTATGATAATCACACACAAAGTTGAAAGCAAAACACAACACAGAATGATAAAAAACTACAAAAAGAAAACATTTAAACAAAAACAAAAATCCAAAGGATAAAACCGAACAGAAACAATTAGACAAAATCATAAAGGACACAAAAAAAAGGAAAACAAAAGAAAATAAAATGTGAGAGCCGATAGAAGAAAAGCTATACTCTATCGATGGATCCACAGAGAGGATTGGTCGATTCCCTGAACCAGATGGTTTGATTTTGATTCATTTCCAACAAGTTTTTTGTATTTGCAATCTGATTTGAGGGCGGAGCATAGGCGATAGATACAGTTAATTCAATATGTTCTAGTATTTGTCATAACAATATATAGTTGTGTACATAACCATTTAAAATTATGGATTGCCATACCAGGGGACTTATCTTAATTATATAAATACATAATAAATACTTATAAAGGTGAATAATTAGGCACAACTATACATAACCATACTCACACACACACACACACATACAAATATACCCCCCCACACACACATGAGCACACAGAATATTAGACAAATATGAGTTTGCGTTAGTTAAAGAAAAATGGGCATTGGAAAATAATAATTAATAATATAATATACAATAACAAACTTATACTAGGTATGTAATTATGAATTTACATTATTTTTAGCAAGCCCAAAAATTACAAATTTAAAAACCAAAACCAAACAAAAGAAAAATCCAAAAACCAAAAACAGAAACAAATAATGAAAAATCTAATACCACTTAAATGCAAGAAAGAAAACACTTATTGAAATTAAATTGATGAATTAAGAAAATAATTGCTCAATTTAGCAGAGAGTATAAATAAAGAATTATACGTTAAGTAATGATTTCAAATAACATGACTTGTTTCTTTGTGGTGCAAGCGGAAATACACTGATATATGACTGTAAGGTAAGGATGATCTTCAACTTAAATAGAGCTTGAAATTAGGTACGTGGCAAAAGATCTGTTCATTAATGACGTGTGGATCAAGTGCTAGATAGATCTGTGGCAGCATATGAAAAACCAGTTAATATTCATTCTTTTCAGATTGAGTGCAATATGAACAAGTAAGAACGTTGCAGTCGGGCGCTACCGACTGCGGAATACTCATTCACA